>BQNB010008113.1:0-88978 GCA_026074375.1 Tanacetum coccineum
AAGTGTTGACTATTTTCAATCACTTATGTCTACCTAGTAGAGTGCCTCTATATTTTTATGTGAAGGCTGTCTATATGAATACTAAAGCTTTTCTAAGACATTGTGAATGACACAAAGGTCTCGTTTGTTTTCAAGACGTTGTGAGTAATACAACGATCTCTAATACTTTCTCAAGTAATTGCTAGTGATGTAACTGTCTCAAAAACTTCTCGTGAATTTGTATAATTCCTTTTTTTTGATGATATCGGAGTTCAACAAAGTTTGTCAATTCCATTGGTTATCCCACTATTTGACTCTGAGTTTGAACACTCACCTCATACTCTTGAAGTGCTTACGTCATTCTGTAATCCGTTCTATGAAGACATGCCGACTAATTCAATTACGACTTTAACATGTCACCTCATAACCCTTCATTCTTTTGGAAAACGATTATTTATTTATTCCCGCGTAATGCGTCGTTAGGGAACGCCTACTTTTGGAACTTTTGAATGAAATTTTGTGTTTCGCCTTTCTACCCGATTTAGTGAAGATCTTTATTCTAGTTATTTCGCGTGTCGTGTTTAAAAGTTTTATCCGTTTAAGTATTATAAACGATTAATGATCCTATTGAATGCCCTGAAAGTTTAAATTTCTCTTATTTTGATAGATTCCGACGTTTCCCGCGTTGTAGCTGAGATTTTGTTAAAATTAAACTCTTTCTATCCTACAATCATCTCTACAAGAAAAAACATCATACAATAGATTTAAATAAAAGTATTGATTTCTATATTTTTGAGTTTTAATTAAAGATTAAAGCAAGAAGTGTTTTGGATTAAAGTTAATTGAAGATTTTGGTAAATTAGAAGCTAAGGGTTTATTGTTTTGTGATTTTGTATGGTTCGGCTAAGAAAAGGGAAACAAGAAGGATCCATGTCTAGATTTTTTTCTCGCTTACACTTGTGTTTGTAAGCCTCTCAAAACCCTTCTCTATATTAATTTCATGTGTACATTTTTATACTTAACTTGCTTGTTGTGGAATCCACATGCTTGTGCGCTAGGATGGTGATTGGATGAATATTGATTGATTGAAAGTGATTAGATGACTGAGGTAGGTTAGTTTAGGCGCATTGTGAAGTTGTGATGTGGAGAAAATGGCGTTTGGTAGAGTATTGAAACGGGTCGTTTAATTCAAAAAATTACATCGCCCCTTTTGAGTGTCGTAAAAATGTTAAAGTTATATCTTTATTTAAGAAAATAGTAGAGCTTGTTTTTACGATCGTTTCCATAAAAGGATCGTCCCGTAACCCTTAAAAACGATGTTTTTACGGCCAATTGAAGTTATGAAATTTTTTACTAAAAATTCAGTTTTAAGGGAAAATAATAGTTGCTGTCAGATTTTTAAAAAGGGTATTTTTGTCACTTTCGGGTCCGTTTCGGCATTCGGCCGAAACATGAAAGTTGTTCGGAATGCCGTTTTACTTCCCCGCGAGGATAACCAAATCTAGAAATGAGTAATGACGGGTCTAAAAGCTAGAGCAAAATCTGCGTTTTTCTTTTTATTTAAATTGCATCAGATCTGATATAAGGGCGTTTTAGTCCATTTTTGTCGAGTTTTGGGTCTCGGGTAAAACTAAAAGGTTGTTTAAAATGCCGTTTTACCTTTTCAAGAGGCGATCTAAGTTTAAAAACGCCTTATGACGGGTCAAAAACTCAAACACAAATCTGCGTTTTTATAATAATTTTCTGCAGAAACTTGTAGGGGTATTTTAGTCATTTTCTGTGTCCTTTTGGGTCTCGTCTAAAACACTAAAGTTGTCCGGAATATCGTTTTCTATAAAAGTTTGAGAAATTCGGTCTAAAAGTGTATAAAAGTGGGGTTTATGCTCAAAACGCAAGTCTGCGTTTTTGTTATAAAAATTCAGCAACAATTGGGAAAAAGTGAGCTGATACAGTTTTTAACTTGGGATTCGAGCCCTTTCTGGTCTGAACCGGCTTTCCGTTAAAACATAAAAGTTGTTTATTTTGACGTTTTACACAAAAAGTCGCGAGGTTTGATCTAAAAATGCTAGACGATAGGAAAAACATCGGGGTAAAAGTTAGTGGTTTGTCTTTTTGGAAAAAAATTGAAATAGTTGCTGAATTTTGTTAAAAAGTGGGGTTTTAAGCGTTTTAGTGTTCGTTTGAGCTTGCAAAACGTTAACGAATATTATTAGATGATTAGTAAATTGTTGGGTGCGTCCGGTCATGTTTAAAAATAGTAAGTTTATTTTCGGAAACATCATATATATGAGTATATGAGTTATTAGTGCGTCGGGGTTAACAGAAAACTTAAATATTTTATTAGTCAATATAAACATCTTCGAATATCAGAACTTTCCAGAAATGGTAACTTTCTAAAAATAGAAACTTTTCTAAAATAGTAATCTTTTAAAATAGAAACCTTTCGGAAAAATGGCGTAACTTAATTACGAGTGTGATTATATTAACATGACACTTTGATAAATAAAACTTAGGACGCACGTGTGGATTCTATAAGTGTTCCTCCTATAGGCACTTATTCTATGGGTACTTCTTTTATACCTAATAAACTTCAATCGATTTCTTTAATTGTATTCTTCTCCTTTGTGTGAGTTGTCATCGGATGAATGAATGATTTATCTTTATTGTTGTTTCATCGCCGTGTTCTTGGTTCCTGACACATTACACCTCATTCATGTCCTCGTTACTTCGTGTGATCTTGAAGAATCATACCACCAAGAAGTCGACTCCTAAGTTCAGCCGATATCAAACGACTCTCTACGTTTATTTTGTCGATCGGATAACTCTTTACACTAATTTCTTTTGAGCGTTTCTATGTTTTGATACCTTGATGCCTACTTCTATCCACTGTTATTATGATCAATTCGTTCTTTCACTTGCAACGATAAATTCTAAAAATGATTCTCTCTAGCATCCCGATTCGCGATCGGTTGGAACAAATGGCTCTCTATGTTCATTTTTCTTTGAATACTTCTACGTTTGTTCGAATACTCTTTATACTTGCTAAGATTTATCGCTTTATAAACAACCCTGATGTTATCTTATAAACCATTTTATTGTTAGCTCATAAACTATTTTACTGATTTTTTATAAACTAAATTATTGTCATCTTATATACTATTTCGTTTTCATTTTATGAATTGTTTAGATTACTTCCCAAATCGTTTGGCTAAGACGTTATAAACATTTTTAGAATCATCCGATAAACCATTTTGCTACTATACTATAAACCCTTTTACTATCGTCTAATAAACTATATTGTTGTCATCATATGAGCTACTTTGCATTCACTTTATGAACTACTTTGTTACATTATAAAAACCATTTAATACCATTATATACATAACACTAGTTTGACGAAAACAAGCATTGCATCGTTAGTCCTCAATTATACATAGCCTGATCACCTATGTATAATTCAGGAAGGACGATGCTATACTGAGAGTAGTCGCCAAATTTGTTATCAAAATCAGCTTTCTATTGATATTTCCAAAAAGCGAACATTTCATGCAATAACTATTATTTATTTTATATTCGGTTGCTATCGTATTTAATTGTTTTATTGAACCCATCAAACACGTTAGCAATCTATACAACTTAAACTACCTCGAGAACTCAGTAGAATCCTTATCACCTTTCGTGTCTTGAACCTGAGGTGACGTTTACCTCATTAAACCTTGTCTTTCCACTAGATGCATTTTGACTAGTCATCAAGCTACAAATAATTGAGGATCCTGTAAATATCTTGGACCATCAGGTCAAACATCTAAATCAAGGCCGTATTCCCATAGTTAAGGTTTGATAGAATTCGTGACGAGGTCCAGAATTCACATGGGAAAGAGAAGATTACTTTAAGAGCAAATATCCGCATCTGTTCTCGAGCAAGAAGAAGACGAGTATGAAGAATCGAGCAACGGGACGGCGCTCCCGTAAGGAGGGGAGGATATAAAACCCCGTATTTAAGGTCACTACTTAATCTGAATTTCCATAAGGAGGGGAGGATGTAAAACCCTGTATTTAAGGTCACTACTTAATCTAAATTTATAATTAATCTCTAAATTTTAAATAATTCATTTTTTATCTCAATCGATTTAAGAAACCCTCGCGAACCTTACAATTTAATTTATCCGTTTTATAATCGAGAAATCAACGACTCCGTATTCGGGCTTCGAGTGCCTAATTATTTTTGTTTTTATATTATTTGTCTTTCTTGTGTTTTAAATTGCACCCGAGACGAAAATCGCGATTTAGGAAAAATTATCGGGCTAGGATAGGTTTTTGGGACCGGAAACATAGAGAAACAACAAATTACCAAACAATAGCCCAACCAAGCCCACCCCAAAGAGGGGGGCCGGTTAGTAACTCAAAACAAACGCACCATATGTTTTTTTAGAAAACACAACATTTACTAGCCTTATTTATATATCCCTATAAATAGGGTCCTAATTAATCTTCTATTCCCATAAAACACACACACCGATTTCTCTAAAATCCATCCGACTCCCTCTCCCTCTTTTCTCTCCACTGTTCGACATATCCACCGCAAAAACCACCATTAACACCACCAAATCTCCATCAAATCCCTTATTTTTAACACCAAATCACTCCAAAAATTAACCTTAATCTATCCCCATAACAAAAGTCACCATGCATTTGATTTAGAAAAATATTGATTTTGAAGAACTTGAAGTTTTAGGGTTTTTGATTTGATTAGAGGCTACAAGAGTGCAAAGGGTTTAATATAAAGTGGTTACAAGAATGATTGGTTTGGTTGTTGGAGTACACGTCAAAGAACACAACCCACATAGGGTTTGTGTTCATTCATCTTTATCCTATCTCTTAGTGTTGTAAGTGCTCTTCATAAACTCCTTATTGTTGGTTTAATGATTTTTGAATGCATGTGTTCAATCTTTAAGTTTTTATGAACATGCATGCTCTTAGTATGATTGATCTTGGTTTGATGGTGTAAGTGAAGTGAAATAGATGTAGGATGAATGATATTAACGTATTTTGGCTTTGTGTTGGATAAATTGTTGATTTGGAAGTGTTTTGGATTGAGTTATAGGTAGAAAATGCGGACTGTTTTAGATCAGTAGGAAAACATGGTTTGTTCTCAAAACGTTTGGCTTAGGTATTGTGATTAAATGACATGGTTGAGTAGGTATAGTCTTAAGCTCCATATGGCTAGTTGAACGGTTTCGTATTGATTTCGGATGAAGGAGATATGGCCGTTTTACGGAAAAGGGTCAATTCTGGAGCTGCTGTTGGAAAACATGTTTTTCTCTAGGTTTTTGCACAGTAGGTTTAGGTTTTAAAACATGGTTCTACACTATACATCATAAGATTTCACCTCTCTTCGGATTCAACTTGATAGCTATTATAGAATGAGAATTATGGCCGAAACCGTAAGCGTTAGAAATTCAACGAACTTTCTGGTTTGAGTCATGGTTGGTAAAAACTCATTTCCTGTGGATTGGTAAATGGTTTGATTGATTGGCCTAATGTTCTGAAAACTAGACTTAAGTATCTTTCTAGGGGTGAAAACCTCATCCTTGTATCTTTTATAGGTTAAAAGATACGATGGTGTAAAGACGACTAAAATTCAGCAACATGGTTTTTACGTCTTTTCTTGAGAAATAAAAGTACGACCACATGGTAATGAGATAAGAATCCTTAAGTGAAACTTATTAGACACTCAATTAAGTATAAGTGCAGGTTGTGTACCAAATTGGAGATAAAAATACTTTGGTTAAGTCTTGGTGCAATATCGTTCATGTTTCGGATTTTTGACTAGTATTATATAACTATTTTTACTTTAATGATTTCATTTATAATTCTAAGTTGCGACTTGCTTTATAGGTCTTGGCTAATTGTTGGAGTCTTCTATCTCGTTGATTTCTCATTTGATCTTTTACTCACGGTGAGTTCATAGCCTCGCCTTTATTACTTAACTTGTTTTCTTGAAAACCCGTGATGGAGATACATGCTTGTTTTTATAAAATTGAACACAAATTGTTTTCCAGTATGCTGGACCCGAATGTATGATTAATGCTTGAGTACCTATTGCTAAAGTACCTAATATATCGTGAACCGTAACTACCTGTGATGGGTAGACGTTAGGATAATAAATAGTACTATGGGGTGACTCCTCGTCCGGGTATATAGCAATAATACCTAATCCATTTGGGGCAATATAATTTATTCTCGTCAAAGGGGTCAGATGGCACGAGCTCAATGCATTATTAATTAAAACTTTTTTGATCCACAAGGTTTCCATGATTTAAATATTTGTGTTCTAAATCTTTATGCTTAATTAAACCTTTGAATTTCACTTAACGTTTCGTTGACTTTTTTAGCATGTTTATCTCAGGTAATCAGGGCTAAGGACTTGAAGCTTGGGAAGAGGAGGGAATTGTGCTTAAGAATGATTTTTGTTAAAACAAATGATTTCCATTCCTCAAAAACAATGTTTTTATATTTGGTTGAACACTTGTACCTTGCTAGACTTATGTTGGGTGATAGAATTAAATTCAACCCTTTATATATATATATATAAATATAAATATATAATAAGGATCAAAATCCACAAAATCAATGAAACCAGAAATAGTATGTGATATTCCCGGGTCGTTAAACCCCAATGAAGAGTGAATTGGAAAGTCGAGAGTTGGATTGACATTTGATGATTAAATGGAAGAGATTTGGATTGGATTTCTAAATCTACGGAGAATTTAATGCAATCTACTCTAAAATGACAAAAGTACACAAAATTAAGCTAAAAACGATAACGGGAATCTAAAAATGTTGACTAAAAACCCTAAATTTTCAAAAATTAACCTAAAATGATTTTTCACTTTTAATAGACTCTAATTAACTAAAAAGTAAGATTAAAGAAAACTAGAACGAAAACGGAGTTGATTTGAGCTTTAAAACACAAAAAACGTGAACGGGAACGAATCCCGTTCTTTAAAAAATGAAATTTTGCAAAAACAACCCTACGAGAGCAAATCTATTTTTCCTAGGTGCAATATGATAAAAGAAAATTTTCTAAAAAAGAATTATATTTTTTTGATTTTTTTATAATTTATTATGAATTAAAAACGATTTTAATGAAAATTAATTATTAAAAATACTAAACTAAATTAATAAAATCTGGAAAAATTAAGAAAATTAATTTAAACTATTTTAAACCTAGGAAAAATAAGAAAGTTGAAAAAGCTATTCGAAAAGCAGTTTAAATAAGCTAAAACAACTTATTGGGCTTTTTGGGTTAAAAAGCCTTATATTGAAATAGATTGTGCAAACAATAGCAGATGAGCTATTGAAGCACAATGGTTATGAGTGAATGTGTGTGGGACGTTGATTTGTAAAGGGGGAGGTCATGGGTTCGACCCCCATGCCTCACCCTTTTTAGAAAACATTTTTTTTCTTTTTAAAAACTTAAACTAGACACAAAATAAGCAATTTAATAACTACAACTTTTTTATGAAAAGCAATTACTATGCTGGAAAAAAAGCAAAATTATGCTGACAGTTTTGCTAAAAAAATTAGAAACTATAAACCAAAACCAATAAGCTGCAAGATCAAATAAGCTTGCAAGCTCAAATAAGCTAAGACATAAGCTTAAATAACGTAAGACTAACTTAAAACTGACCTAAATAAGCACATAACTACTGAATTAAGCTAAAGGTAAAAGCAGAAAAGCTAGAATAACTAAGTAACTATGTAACTAATATTTTTGGCTTTTTTAAAGAACAAATAAGCAAACAAGAGACAAATAAGCTGCTGAGAAATTAAAATAAGCTATGACATACATTTATCTATTACTTAATAAGCAAATATGAAAAAAAATTAAGCAATTAAATAAGCTAAAAGGACTTAAAAGCAAATAAGCTTTTTGGTGCTATAACTGTTAACCAAGCAGACAATTAGAACTTTTTGAGCTTATTTTTAAGACAGTAAACAGAACCTTTGGCTACAATGGCTTATACCACCTTTAGAGGCTTATCATTGTAGTCTCCTAAATCAGTCATTTTTAAAAAAAGTTGAAATTCTATTAAGCTATGAAAGAGTTGGTGGAAAATGGTTATGACATCAGTAGCTATGAGTGTTTGGTTTCTTGAAATGACAAAAGCCTAATTGAAGGCTTAATTTTAAGCTTTACATTAGTTTTGGTAAAGCTTAAAACTCAAACAGATTAAGTTGGATGCTAATGAGCTATGCTTTAAAAAAATCAGAAACATATATCTACTTAAATTAGCTAAAAAATGACTTTTTGCTTTGAAATGAGATTATGGAATTATGACGATTTGCTCCAAACCCAATTGGATTTAATCACTATTGTACTGCTTTCTTTCTATGAAGTTTTGGACTTAAATATCACAAATGCCAACACCAAAATAACACTTCATCAACATCAAACGATATAATGCTACATAAACAGGTAAATTATCACAGGTTTAAACATTGGATACTTAAGACCTTAAAAAAGTATTTTAACTATGACAACCTTTTGTATCGATGAAATGACTTTAAAATGAGCTTATAAATGTGGCTTAGTGACCCCAACCCATTAACACTACCATTATGACCATTTTAGCTTTATGCCATATCACCCATTTAAATTATGATTATGCAAATTTAAGTTGACTAAACTGGGTGATTTTTAATAAACAAACCCTTAATACCAGATCTTAAATAGCTCAATAAGAACCTAATGGGCATATAAAAACACAAAAAAAGCAATTATAAGCAGGATAAGAATCAAACAGTGATGAGCTTATAAAAAACAGATCCTATGAAAACAATGAAACAAGTAAACAAGAATAATGCAGTAACTTCAATTAACAAAAGACAATATAAATAAGGAAATAAAAGCAGGAAATAAGGGCAAATAGGCAGAATAAGCTGAATTAAGCAATGGTAGAAAATGAGCTCAAAAAGAGAAAAAGTAAAGTACCTTGACTCCTTGCTCAAAACAGGAGTAAACATAGACCCATTAAGCTCTACCTACCCAGCTTATTCAATAAGCAAACTAAAAACCCCATAAGCTCTTCCATTTCAAGCTTATCTTCCAAAAGTTTAAATCTAAATTTTTTGAGTATTTGAAACAAATGTCTTCAAAAACTTTTGCAAAACTTTAAATAAGTTAAAAACATTTTTATAAACCTTAGAAAGTTATAGGAAGTGTATTGTAAACAAAATAAGCTTAATTGCATAAAGATTTAAAAAGAGACAGGGGTGCATAAACTAAAAACTGAAACTTTCATTAATTTTAATAGGAAAGATTACAAGGCTTTTTGAAAAGTAAACTACAGTAATTAAATGACATAAAAACATTAAAAATAAAATTAAAAACTAAACTACTCCTCCCTTCTATCATTGTCTTCTTTATTCAATATATAGCTGAGTCTTCGTAGCTTTGTGTGCTTGTTGTGCTTCCCCTTATGAGAGCAAACCAAAGACCATCCCGACCCTTAATTTTGAGTGATTGCCCATCCAAACTCAAATCTAACCCTTGATATTCATTCAATATAAATACAAGACTAGGAGTGCCAGCGGAGAGTTGGTGGTTTGTGGGAGTGGGGTAAGATGAGAGGGACGTTTTGGCTGTTTATAGCAAGGGTGGAGGAGTGGGGTTGGTTATTGTTGTTTGTTGCAGGGTACACACACAAACACGTGTGTTGAGGAAGGATGAATAGTACCTTTGGCGCCCAAATGGTTTAACTTTGAAGTTTCGATGTTTGCAGAAAATTGGTCCTCACTGAATGTAGGTATTGCAGTACACTTCCTTGTTTTTAGCATCTTTGGTCCCTGAGGTTGATTGGAAGTTGCACCATTAGTCCTTAAAGACTAACAATGTTAGTATAAAAGGGGTTTTGGGATAACATTGTTAAAAAGGGGAAATGGCTTTGTTTGGTTTAGTTTTTGGGCCCGTTCCAGTTTGTTTTTATAAAAAGGGAAATTGGGCCGTGTCTGTGGATTTTGGGTTTTAAAGGTTTAAATAGGATTTAATATATAAGTGGGCTGACCCGGGCCCACTAGGTGGGTACGGGTGGGCCCACTTTTGACAATTTAGGTTTTCGGGTTCGGTTTTCGATGCGATGCTACTTTACGGGGTTGACTTTTGTTAACTTTTTGCTTTTGACTTGACTTTGGGCTTTGATTTTGACCTGTCTTTATGCTCTTTTTCCGTTCTTATTATTATTTGTTAACTACTTATGTGCTCGGTTTTGTCTGATTTTGCTTGATTTTTCATCTTTTTCTTGGATATCCGTTTCCTGCACAAGATAAATGAAAACATACAAATACAAAGTGTTTTTGGTCATTTAAGTCCGATTTTAGTGGAAAAGGGTATGTGTAATTAATAACATACCAAAATCCATCATACTAAACTATTGCTATTCCGCAGTAATGCTAAAGTAAAGCACTTAAGAAAACTAAGAATCTCGATCCCCCTCGACTAGTAACCTCGAAAAGTAGCTAAGTGTTCATCGAGGGGAAATAAAGAATCGATAGCTCTAAAAAGCCCCGTCTTTACCATTTTTAAAATATATACACTTATTCCTACACATATTTTTGTATTTTTCATTTTTCTCATTTTTTTGTAGCAACTAACTAACTTATTTGACTTTCGTTATTTTATAACTTTTAGGGATCATAGAACAAGATGCATTTCGATCCGAGAATGCCCCAAAAAGGATAAATTCATCGTCCCCGACTTTTCACTTGCTCCAAACTAAGCTTAAAACGAAATCACAGTTAAATACCAGTTAAGATGCTAACACTACTCATATTTGTAACTTGTGAACTTTTCACTCCCGACAATTATTATATATTAGGTGAATGTGCCATTTCAAATTTCAACCATGGATCAACGTTTTGCAAAAATCTATGCTTCACGTTCCACCCGAGAATAATGAGTTTGAAGGCGAGATCATCCCATGTAGCGAATTTCGTCTCGGCACATCCCAACCTTGCGGCTAAGTGACCAGGCTTTTGACACCTCACAGAGACTAGTATCGGGACTCACGGACCTTCGATTTCAAAAACTCTTAGGTTTCCCGTATATATACATAGCTTAAAAAACTTAAAATAAAATAGTCAAAGTTCAAAAGCATATTTGAATTTAACAAAAAGAGATCTTACATTTATTAATTCACACTTAATATTTAACCATAACATTGATGCAATTGTAACCCTTGACTTTTTAGAAGGCTGCAACATCGGTTGTGAGCCGGCAAGATGCAGCAAACTTTTATCAGTCTCGGATTTTTATTCTTACTATGGGCTTTCTTTAGAAGGCTGTAACATCGGTTGTGAGCCGGCAAGATACAGCAAACTTTTATCAGCCCACAGTTTATATTTATTATATTTTCATTTTTCAACACCTTTTTTTCATTTTACGATATAGAGAAGACTTCTTTTTGAAAAATTTAAGTATAAATTTGAACTAAAATTATTGATATCGACTATACTTCAAAAATTGTTGATTTAAGTTTAATTTTCAAAAATAGCACGTATTATTAGTCCGGTTAGGAGCTTATGGGAGAAAAAGCCACAAATTACATACATGAGCTCTTAAGATTTCCAAATAATCCTTGTTTAGCATCCAACTCATACTTAACTCTATCATTTTTTGTTCTTCGCGAAGATTCGCGAACGCTTAGTCTAAACGTTAAGGAACAAGCTAGAGCTCAACACGCTCGATCGGGTCAAAATTTATTCTTATTCTACCCAGCAGGAAAGTCAAAATTGTGACAAAACACTTATTTTATTTTTGAAAAATTTTAAATTTTTTCATTTTTTTGAAATTTTGGTGGTAAAAACAAGATTACGCGAAAACAACAGCTGCAGGCACAATCAAATCGATAGATCCCCCCCACACTAGAACTAAACATTGTCCTTAATGTTTTAAGAAGGGTCTCTATGTAAATCCTAAGCCGTTTATTAAGTATGCTTAAAGATAAACGTTAGTCGATTAGATTAGGATATTGGATTCCCAAATTGAAGCTGAGGATGTGAAGCTCTTGCAAATGTAAATCGTTAAAATGAGAGAAACCAGTAATGATCCTTTAAATTGGTGCCCCCTTGTTGTTGAACTAAATGCCCAATTATCTCAACTTGAACTTTTGAATTAAAATAAAAACTACCAATTTAATACCCGCTCAAGAGAAAAGTCAAACCCTAAAGAAAAACACATAACCAGTAAGGAAGTGTTTAACATATACCAGTAAAGCTAACCAGTAGAAGAACTCTTGCCACCACCAAAGAACACTTAACCAACAGAAAGAATTCTTTATCACAAAAGAAAGGGCACACTGTCCATGAGATCAACTTACTTGAAAGATGCTAAACCACCCTCATGAATGAGGCATCTGCAAAAGGTTAGACCAAAACACATCAAAACTATAGCAATGAAAAGGAAAAAGTTAACTACAGAATTAACTAACTACATACAAGCGGGTTAATAACTAATAACTATCAGTAGAAAAAAAACTAACCATGAAGGAGAAAATAGTGTAACAATAAAAACTAATTGGTAAAACAAACGAAAAACCAACTAATTGGAAAAATTTACTAACAACATCCTCCTTGGACCTCAAATCCACCACTCAGGGCTAAGCACTTAGGGATTGAGCATCCCAATGTGGACCACCAAATAATTGTATCTTGGTGCCATCAAAGGCTTTGGTCAATAATCAGCCACATTGTCATCTGTGGTGAATTGATTCACCCGTATAAAGATTTTTTCCAATTGCCATCTCTAATAAAATGGCGCCTAATTACTATGGTGCTTTGTTCATTTGGAGTGAAAAACTGGTTTTTGACAATGCAAATGGTACTCTATTTCAATCTAAAAATGTTTTGTGTTCATAAAATTGAACGGTACCCATAATCAAGCATTTTTGATTTTGAAGCCAAAGTACCCTGACACACACAATAGACAACTGCAGACATATTCTGATACAGTTTGAGAAGTACCACAATGTTGCTTTTTACACTGCCATGAGATCAGCTATCTACCCAGGAACTGACATCACACCAGTTATGGATTTTCTTATCACCATGTGAACCAGCAGGAGTCATTGACACTATATGCCTTCCAACATAAAAGGAGAATTCTCTTGGGTAGCCATAGACCTAGTGTAACCTGGTGGTCCATAGAAACAAGCACTCACTGCAAACATAATAGTCACGCCTTGAAGCTCAAATACATGATGGAACCTATCATGGATCTTATAAATGTAACAGTAACAGCATCATCTGAGTTCATCCTTGGAGTTAGGCCTTTTGAAGTCATAGGGTGTTGTTGCAGTTCTCACACTTTCCATATCAAATTTCTTAAGCAATGTCCTGGACATACTTGTCTTGGCTGATAAAGATCCGCATCAGGCTTCTGCTGTAACTTGCAAATCCTCAGAAAATAAAGTTAACTCCCCATAGCAACTCATCTCAATTCTCCTTTCAACCACACCTCAATTCATCACGACCAGCGTCCTTCTTGGTAGACCCAAAAATAATGTTATCCACAAGACCTGTACTAGAATTATATCCCTGGAATTCTTCTTAAATAAAGATAGTTTTTGGCTATTGTACCTCTTCTAGTAATTGAGTGCTTTAACAAAGAGTAGACAATCTTGCATACCAGCCCTTGGTGCTTTTGTATGAAGACCATACAAAACTTTCACAAACTTTGTAAACATGCTTAGGAAATGAGGATCATCAAAATCCTTAGGTTGAGTAACAAAAACTTCTTCGACAATTTCCCCATAAAGGAAGGCACTCTTACATCCCTTTGATATACGCATGAAAACCCATATATGAGGTAATGCTAAAAAATAGTCTAATAGCTTGTCAATCTATGCAACTTGAGCAAATACCCATCATCATAGTCAATGCCCTCCTCTTGTGTTCCTATGACCTTGAGTCACCAATCTGGCTATTATTCCTTTACTACTATTCCTCTGGCCATCCCTTTTTATCTTCAAATCCATTTTGTTCCCAATAAGCAATTTTCCTATCCGGCAAAGAGGACAAGCTTCTGACCTTCTATCAATAAACTGTTGCATCGCCTCTTGCATGCCTTCTAATCAACCCAATCAAAACATAAGACTTGGGCAACACTACTTGGTTCAAGTTGGGATAAAAAACAAGCAAACAGACAATGTAAATATCCTGTAGATTAAATCCGTTATCTGATCATGAAACAATAGCTGACAAATTACTTATTCACGCAAAATTTGGACTTCTTCAATGTTCGCTCTTGTCTGAACTGAGGTGAAGTGAGATCTCCAAAAATTTGTGATTGAAGATGAATTGTTCACCCTGCATAAGAGAAGGGGGAGGGGAAGTAGGAAGGGAGGGGGGAGTAGAGAAAAGAAAGTAAAGGGGGAGAGGAAGATAGGGGAAGGAAGGTGGGATAGAATAAGGGTAAGGGAAGGGGGAGAAAAAAAGGAAGAGATAGAAATGGGAGAGAGGAGAGAAAAAAAAGAGTGTAGAAGAAGAGGAGGGAGGGGGTAAAAGGAGAAAGGGGAGAGGGGGTAGTTAGGATATAAAGGGGGTAGGGAGGTAGGAAAGACTTAAAAGAGAAGGTAAAGGGGGGATAGAGTAAGGAAGAATTAGGGAAAGAGGAGTAGAGGTAATAGGTAGGAGGGGGGGGATTGAGGGGATAGGGAGAATGGGGAAAGGGCAAAAAGAGCATGAAAGAATGGGGTAAGAAAGGAGGAAGGGATTGGTAGGGAGGGCAGGCAGAAGGGTAGAATAGAGGGGAGAGCGGAATGGGGGGGGGGAATAGGAGGGAAGGGAAGAAGGCATAAGGGTGGAAGGAAGAAAGAAGGAGGTAAAAAGGGTATAGAGGTATATGGGGAAGGAGAGAATAGAAGGGGGAAGGAATAAGAATAGAAGTTAGGGAAAAAAGTGAGGTAAGGAAGTGAAGTAATTAAGGGAAGGGAGGAGTGGGGAGAATGAGGGGGGGATGGAGTGGTGCCCACAGGAGGGGGTTCGGGGGTGGAACTAGGGGAACGTGCTGCGTGTCTTCCGTCACTGATTACTTACCGTGTTCATCTTCGTTTAGCCTTTTCGGATCCTACTTGCAGTATAGAGCGCTGGCCTAACATCCCGTCTTTACTTTTTTCCGTGTGCTGATTGCACGTGGGGAATACACCTGCCTTACCTGGTCCTGTTACTGCTGTGCACTACTCCTTATGACTCGTTAGTGGGTACCTTTCCGTAAACTGTTCTTACTTGGTGCTCGCGCTTCGACGCGTCGTTTCTGCTTCTCTCTTCCCTTACTGTTACTAATACTGTTCTCCCCTCCCCTTTACCCCGTTTGTGTTTCTTCTAACCATTCTAGTGCCTATATCTCCTCTTTGGACGTTTCGTTCCACTCGTTTTACTGCTTTTACTCATGTCACTCGCTGTCTTTCTTCTGACCGGTTTTACTTAGCCGCTTTTGACCGACTGTAGGTTTTTCTTTTCCTCTTTCTTTCCTTTGGTTCTGTGTCTCTCTGTCAACATTTTCTCCTCATTTGGTTTTTCTGTTGTTCACATCCTTATACTTTTCTTTCGCCTCTTTTTGTACTCCTTTACTTTGCTTCCCTCGTATACTTACCTGATTCGATCTTCTTACCTTTTTACATTTTTCCTACCTCATGTTCTTTCTCCTCCTTTGACCCTCTGGTCTCCCCGCGTTGTGTTTTATCTCGCACCGACATCTACTTCCTGACTTTGGATTTCTTCCTTTCTGCACCTTGCTCTTCTGAACTCTGCTCCCGTCGACTTTGTCTGTGTGGGTCTCGGCGTCTTCGTTACTTCCTTAGCTTATTTTTTGATTTTGTTTGAACTTAGCGGCTTGCTGTTACGATTCAGAAAACCACTGATGTTTCCTTTCTCTCTCCGTTCTAGTGTTTTAACTTGTAACTATCCGGGCTATCTTATCCCACTCACTCCTTCGTATTGCGTTAGATTGGTTTCTCTCTTCCTTTCGTTGCTTCTTACTTTTACTTGCGTAGTGCTTCGTTTTTTTCTACTACTTACTTGTCTTCTCCCTCTACTCGTTTTCTTACTCTGGTACCGAGCTTGGTTCTACTCTGCCCTCTTTTGGCCCCTCGCTTTCTTTGTGACTGCAACCTAGCTCATCTCTTGTACATACCTGGTTCTTTTGCTCTTGGGTCTCCCTACTATAGGCTTTTTCCTCGTCTTCTTTTCTCTTATTTTTTACTACGCGACGTGTTAGCCTGCACTTACGGCTCAATCTTCTCCTTCTGTTTCTACTTGGCCTGTGTTTTCCCTTGTTCTAACTCATTCTTTCTCCTTCCCTTTGAACTTCCTCTTTTCGTTGGTTGGTCGTCTGCGTCTACTCCTCTCTTCTTGTCCTTTTGCCGTTCTCTCCGCCCTTTCGTCCAGATTTTCCGTGCTCGTCTCTTGTGGTCTTTGTCTTGCCTCGGCTACCTCTGGTCTTACCTGTTCTCCGCTGTTACGCGCCCTCGTGTCTGGCCCTTTGCACTGTTGCCTGTAGTCTCCCTTGTCTGTGTGGTTACTCAACCTACTATTTTCGCTCCTCTTGTTTCCTAACTGCGCTCTTATGTGTGTTTTTTCTTATCGTGGCGTCCTGCCGTTGCTGGTGGTCCTTAACTTCCTCCCTAGTCCCTGTGTCTGTCTTCCCTATCTTTTTTAACCTATCCCTGCTCTACCTGGACTATTTCGCACCTGTTGCCCTCTGTTATGCTGTGAGGCCTTCCCCTGTGCCTGTGTTTTAGGTTCTCCCATTAACGTTAGCCCACCGTTTTTTCTTCCATTGGCCCGTACCTGGCCTTCGTGTGTTCTTCCTATACTTCGCTCGTGCCTGTTTCTTGCTTGCTTTCTGAATCTTTGTGTGGTTTACCTCAGTGACTGTGTTATTGGCGTGATTCCCAACCTGCTTCTGTCGCGCTTGTCCTTTTCCTGTGTTCTCCGACCTTTCCTTCCTTGTTTTGACGCGCCCCTTTTCTACTGTGCACTTTGCTCTCCTATCTGTTTATTTGCTCGTCTACTCTTCTAACAACCTGTACGTCTCCTCATATGGTCTCTACCTTTCGTACTTTCGTGTTCCACTTTTGGTATGGCGACTCTTTCGCTGTTGCTTGCTTGAATCTTTTGTGACCTGTCCCGGCGCGTCTTACTCCTCTTCGTTCCCTCATTTTTTGTTCTTTCTTTCTGATCGACTTTTTTTTACCCCTCCAGGGCTATCCGCTTTCAACTCTGGTCTCCCTGTGCTGTTTCGGCTTTCTCTTGACCTGGGTATTTTCGCTCTCACTTTATCTTTTTCATTGTCTCGTTTGGGTCCCAGGTCACATCCCCTGTCCACCCCCTCATGCTTTTTACTCCTGCTCTGTTGACATTGTTCACCTTCGCCTCTTCGTTTTTACTCTCTTCTGTTTGCTTTATTCTTTTTCACACCACCCATACTCTTCTTAGTTACCCCGTCTCACGACTGTTTGGCTTTTTTTGTCCTTTCCTGGTCTCATCTGTGTTTTCACTCAGCCTTTTTTCCTATCTGCGTTGCCTGGCGTTTTTCTTCTCTTTGTCTTTTCCATTTTCCGTACTTTTCGTGTCTGATCTTCACTTCTATCTATGGTGCTTCCTTTTTCTGTCTGGTACTCCTACAGCTGTTCATGCGAAATCTGGGTTCTGTTTCACGAACTGGCTTTCTATGTTCTATTGCAACATAGCGGTCCTCATGTCTACGTCCGTCTCTGTTCTCCGACTGCTCTACGTAACAAGACCTTCTTTACCCCATGACCTCTCTTCCGCGGCTTTGCGCCACAACTGGGCACCTAAGCTTGGCCTTGGTCCCTTTTTTACAATAGGGCTTTTTCGATCTTTTCTCCTGTACCACTCTGCTGACGCCGTCTTCCGTGTCCTTGCATCGCTCTTTCGTTCCTGCGATACGCCCGTTCGTGTCTTCTCGTTTCTCCCTGTCCGGCTACTGTCTTGTACCCGCTTGTTATCGCCTCTGCTCTCTACCCCCTTCCCCGTTTTTTCTCTGTCCAAACCTTTACGTCGCGCTTCGCTCACCCCGTCTTTTAGCCCAGCCCGTTTTTTTCGTGTACTTAATCTTTCACTACGCTGTACCGACGTCTCGGTTTTTTTCTCCGACGTGTCTGCCTCTCTTTGTCTCCGTTCCTGCTTCTCCCTTTACTTATTTCGTACGGAGTAGCGCGGCCCCTCTTGGCTAGTGCTTGGGCCTGTCTCTTTTGTCATCTGATTTTTTTTGTGGTGTTTTTGTTCTTCAGGTTTTTTGTTCTTCTGGTTGTCCCCCCCCCGTTAGCCACCCCCGTTAGTTGGTGGCTATGGTGTTTTGTTCGCCATACTTCCTGCGTTCCTTTGCCCCGTACGTCTGTTTTATCTGTTTTGCGGCTGCCACCATCTGTGCTTTTTGCTTGCCTTCTCTTGGTTTTTACGGGACTTAGTTGACTTCCCCCCATGATACGTTCTCTTGCGACTGTTTTATCGTTTTTTTCCTTTACGCTATGTCCTCATCTCTTTGTCGCGGGACCGCTTACAGCCGTGTCCGACTCTGCTTTACTTTCCGCCTTTTTGCCGTATCTTATTGTGGTTTGGTTTTGTCTATTCGTACGTAACGTGGACTCGTGAGTTTTTTCTCTACTGTTATGCTCATTGACTCGACTCCAACCCTCGACTTTTTTCTCCGTTAGTCTTTCGTCTGTGCGTAACCCCTCTCTTCTTTCCGTTCTCCGTCGGTCGACTGCCTTGTTCGTCCTGTGTTTCCTGACGCTCCTTTCTCCATATTCTTGTCCGCTAGCAGTTCTCATTATCTGTTTACCTTCCTCCCGGTCTGTCTGTCCCTACGCCTACTACTTCTTCGACGCGTGCCCGCTCGCGGCCGACGTCCTCCATTGACTGGTTTCCGCTTATGCTTAACATATCCCATATACCTAAATCTTTTGTTTTACCGTTACAGTCCTGTTCCCTCTGGTTCCGATTTTACAGTCTCCTTTCAGTGCGCTTAGCTTCTGTGGTTGCCTTTTCTCTCTTGCTCTGCCACTTTGTCGGTCGCGTTCTGCACTCTTGGGTCTTTTTTGTTCTCTTCTCGTCTCTGTACCTACTTACTTGTCGTGACCTTCTCCGCTCTCGCAGTTGTGTATTACTTGTCCCACGCACTGTCTGCTACTCATTTTCCCGACCTCTTTTTCCTTTATTGTGCTCTTACTGGCGGACTGCTTCTCTCTGGTTTGCGCGTCCTCCTTTTGTCCGCCCTGCGTTCGGCCACCTCTCTCCGATTTCGCCCGGTTTGTTATCTGTCGGCTTGCACTTCTGCGTGCCACGCTTAACTGAGCTTAGGTACTTCCTTTCTACCTGGCGGACCTTCTTTCGTGTTGCGTCGACAACAACCGCCGGTCGGCTACTACTCGGTGTTACCAGGTGCTTCGTATGGTTTGCTGAGCGTAGCCGGACTCTGTTCTTCTGGTTGTGTCCCTTCCTTCTTGGGCGTGTCGTGTGGATCCGATACTCCTCTTTTGTCACCCCTCCTGTTGGGTTACGGCTGCCCTCTTCCCATTACTGTCCCTTTCCGTTACACCTCTTTCCCTGTGCGTCCTCGTTAGCGTCGACCCGCTCCCTTGGCTTTCGTTGTCTTGACGTCGATAGCCCGGTTTCCCTTGCTGCTACTTCCAACAGTACTTTAGTTCTTTGTCTGGTGCCTTCATTCAACTACTATTTCGTGTCTTTTCTCGGAGACGGACATGGCCTCAGCAGTTCGGCCTGTGGTTCTTATTGTTTGGTGCTCTCCTACTACCGACTTGTAACCCGGGTGCATCCCTCGATCGTCCTCTGTCTGGTACTGCTTTCTGTCCCTTTTCGCCGTGTTCTCTACTGCTACTTCTTTTTTTGTTATCTTCCGTAGCGTTCTTTTACCACTTATCCGCGTCCTGCTCTAACGTGGCTGCCAGTATCTTGAGTAACATTGACTGCGTCCCTACACTTTCGTGGTTCTGCGTATCTGCCTTCTTTTGTGGCCGTGTGTCCGCCTACATCGACCTTTTTGCTGAGTTGACTCATAGAGCCCTCCCCTACGTGTTCCTCCTCATGATACGACCTCTTTCTCCTGGAGCGCTGTGTTTTCTTTCGATCTCGGTGTTTGTTACCTGTAGCTATGCCGCGAGCTTCACTGGACCGTGTTCCTTTCGTTTCGCCATCATAGTTAACCTGGGATAGCCGTTGTACTCCTTGTTCGTCGCATGTTTCTGCGATTCGCCTTACCGTTCGTACTGCTGAACGGTTAGAAGTCGTCTACTACCTTTTTTTATCTTTTTTTACTCCTCATTCCCCGTCCGCCGTCGTTTTTCTTTTCTCGTTTACTTGTATAGTTGATTTTTGACTTTTAGCTGCTGGGGAATATGCGAGTCACGTACCCTGCAGCGTTTTGTTTCTGTGTTGCGCTGCTTGTTTCTGTTCGTTCATTGTTTGCGACGGGTCTGGGTTCTTTCTTCGTTTACACTCGTACAACTGTGTGAACTTTACCGTGTTTATCACTTTTTCTGTGTTATTCTGAAGACGTGATCTGTCTTTCTCCTCCTTATACGATGGCGTGTCATTAGCTTTCTCACCTATGTGTCACCTTTTGGCTGCCTTGTTGTAGTTCTCTTTTCTTCTACACTGTTTCCTCCGATTTTGTTAGCTACTTTTTCCCCTAGCTCTTGCGGCTCGTATGTGCGTTATTATGACCGCACCCGTTTTTTCGCCTCACTAATCTACTGCCTGTGTTCGCGTGCGCTTCTTTTCCTTCCTAGTAATGAGTTTCTTTCTTTGGCCCCGGTCAGCGGTGCACTTTTATCCTTCGTTTCCTCTCTCTTTCTTTCTGTTTCTCCCCTCTTCTCGTTTCTGTTTTCTTTTAGCTCGGAACGCTACTATAGCGCCTGGGAGCTTCTTCTCTGGGATCATTACCCTCTTATTGGCACTTAGCCGGATTCTTCTCCTACACCTTCTGGCTTTTAGTCGGTCCTCACTCCCCGCTCAGTCGTTAGCTTTTCTGTCCGTCGTCGAAACTGAATTTCCACCACTTACTCTTACCTACGACCCACGCTTTTTGCATAACGCTTTGTGCGACTCTTGGTGTGCGCTTTCACTGCCTCCTTCTCTTTCAGGGGTATAACCTTTACGGTCTGTGTTTTCTTCACTCCCTTGGTGTGACCTCTTCTACTACTTTTTGTCTCCGTTTCACTTCTTTTTTGCATTTGTTCTTACTTTTTACACTTCGCACCTTTTGGTTCTCATGTATCCACACCTCCCCTCTTTTGGTCTGTATTGTTCTGTTCCGATTGTTCCAGCTTACACAGATACTCGTGTACACGGTGTAGACGTTCCTACTGCCCTTGCTTGCCCCTTGTGCCGACGTCTTTTTGCATGGTTGTCAGTTCCCCTCTTTGCTCATGGCGCTGGCTTAACTGTGCGCCCTCTTTTGACTATTTGTGCGCTTCTATTTGTTTGTCCTTGTACACCTGGTCTTTCCGTTACACTTGTTTATTTAACTTATCCGTACTTCTTGCTTCCTTGTCTTCCGTTTCCGGTCCTTTGACGTTTCGTTCCTTGCCTCCTCCTCTCCGTCTCCTTCCCTGTAGCCACCCGTGTTTTGGTCACCTGTCCCATTCTTTGAACACGTACTTTTGCCTAGTCTTTTCTCTTCCCACCACTTCTCCTTTGCCCTCACGGCTGTCAGCCGCGTTCGCCTTGATGCCACCTCTTTCGCACTTCTCCACTTCTTGTCGCATTTACTTAACACAACCCCTTGTCCCACCCCTTCTTTCTTGGCCCTTCTCGTACTGTCTGCCTCTTGCCCATACTACCTTTCCTGTGCATTCGTGTTGCGTTTCTACTACTTTTTTCGTATCCTCTTTGATGCGACCCCCCGTTCTGTTATGTCGTTCTCTATACTTGCACCGCCCTTGCCTCCGTATCACAGTGCTCTTCCGTTTCTTTTATCTCCCCCCCTTTGTCTGTCTTGCTCTTTCTCTGACTTTTAATCTAGTCTTGTTTCTCTCGCCTTTGGCACATCTTCGAACTCCGTTTTTGGTTATTCCCTCTTGCCGTATGCATTACTGCCGTTCCTGACATGTGTCTTGTATGTCGCGCCTTTGCGCTTTCGTTTACCCCCGTTCTCGCGTTGGTTTTGTATTTTGCATACGCTAAATAACTTCGCAGGTTTTGTTGCGACAGGTGCAGTCTTCCTTCCCACCTTGTCGTTCTCGCGGGCTTGGTGCTTGATTTTCGTCTTCGCTGGTACGGCCTAGACCCCTACGACACTCGCACCTACGGTCCCTCTATCAACGCTGCGTGGTTAACTGTTCTTTCCATTTCGTTCCTCTCCTTCTCCGTGTAGTCTGAGTTACCTTCGTCACCACCTCCTTAACTGTCTTTTACGTACGTTGGTCTGTCTTCATGTATTGTGCTTTGATCTACTGGTTGCGTGCCCCTCTACGTGCTTTGCATTTTCTGATCCTGGGCCTCTGGGCACCCTCTTTCCCGCTTGCATCCTCTTCTCGGTTGTCTTTGACCGCTTTCTACCGTTGGTTTTTTGCCCCTTACGTTTATCAGTGTACGTTGTGTATTCCTCACGTGGCAGACCGTTTCTACTCTCCCTTGTCTCCTCTCGTTAGATCTTGGTTAACTTACCTGCCGTTTGCCTTACGCGAAGCTTCTTGGTAGTGCTCTTTAGAAACTCTTATTCCAAACTACGCCTATCTTGGTTAACCTTACTGCGCGTGACCGCATCTAGTTGTTACATACCTCACTTCTCCATGTGCTCCTTCTCTTCCTTGCCGTATGGTGGTTTTCTTTGTTTCTTGTTCCTAACCTTACCGTGTCCAATGGTTCCCCTTTCTACTTCTGTCTTTTATTCGTCGAACCTACTTTTTCTTTGCATCGTGCGTCTCCGGCTCTGATGTTTTAGGTCCCGTCAACGGCGTGTGAATTCACTGCCGTTCCTACCTGTTTGTATTGGTCTATTTCTCTGGCCTCTGTCGTTTTCATACTGTTACTTCCTTTGTGACCCCTGGGCGGTCTGCTGTCCTCTGGGTTCTTTCTTTGCTAACTGTTGCTTCGCTCATTGTCTATCATCGTCTTAATCTACCCTCGCTGCTGTTTTTGCGTTCACTTGTGGTTCGCGTAACTTATCCTTTCGGATTGTGGACGCGCGTTTTGGTATCCTTTGGGTACTCCCTTTACTTTTTGGGTCACATTATCGGTTTTCGCCACTATACCTTCTTTCGCATTCCACTATGCCCGGTCGTACTTTTAGTTACACTCTTGCTCACACCCCCGCCCGTTGTTTTTGGTTTGAAAGCGTGCTATCGTATTTCCTATCGCTTTCTTTTGTTCGGTCCTCTTTTTTAGGTCTAAGCGCGGTGTATTTAGACTTTGTTGCGGTATTGCGTACCGTTGGTATCGTGGGGCATTACCGGACATACGTGTGGTCGTGCGTCTGTGTGCATTCTGATCTATCCGAGCTCGCTCTTGTGTTCCTTTTTCGTCCTTGACGTGTGCCCGCTTTTGGCGTCTGGATTACGTCTGTATGTTGTACTTTTTCCCCAGCTTATTCTCCGTGTGATAATCTTCTTATCGTCTGTTTCCAGCATTATTATCTCGCCTTTTCTGCCTCGGTGGTAACGTTTTTCTTTCGTTTTGTTAGGTATATTATTGTCTATAACGTTATTGTCTTGATTACTCTTTTTGACGACTTTGGTTGTCGACCGCTTTTCGTTGATCTTTTCCCTTGCTGTGCTCTGTTCCCAGATTTCCGCGCCACCCTCGTCGGTCTCGTTCTTCGGCTCTAGGAAATCGTCTGCCCTTGCTTTTTGTTTTTGACTCTTCTTGCTCTCCCTGTTGTTCCTTGTCTGTTTTCAGTCTACGTGTACCGCTATAACTGCTCTACCTCTTTCTCTTTTTTTTTCTTTCTTTCCTGAAGTTCTCTGTATTGTTCTCCTTATCTTCTTACTTCCCCGCGGTCTGGCGCTTCTACTGACTTGTACAGCGCTTTATCTCCCGCGCTCTGTTCCACGTGCTTTTCCCGTCACTCTTTGCCGCGATACCGCGCGGCCTTGGCGTTGTTTTTCATTGACGCAGCCGCGTCTTGTCGCTGACTCGCTTCGTCTTTACTATGGTCGTGGCTTGAACTCTGCCCGTCAACGCCCCTTGAACTTTTTGGGTGCGGGCTTCCATAACTTTGGCTTAGTTTCTAAACTAGGCTGTGTGCGGGGGACAGTTACCGACAGTTGGTCTCTTCGTTACCTCGGACCTTGTCCTCTGTCGTTCATTGCCGTTACTCCGTGTGACCTTCCTCTCGTCTTGGTCACCGTCTATACTTCTTACTCCTTCTGTTTTTAGCCTTTTATTTCTTTACTTCATCTTCCGTTTCGTGCGACACCACCTTACCTTCTGGTTCGTTATGCTGGTACTCTCGCACGTCCCTTCGCTCTCTACTTACCTTCTCTTAGCCGTCGTGTTGTTCCTGACACTTTTTCCTCGCGTTATGACTTTTTACCCTTGAGTAACTTTTTGGTCTCCTTCTCTATACTCGTTTGTACTTGTGTCTTGCTATAGCGCTTGCTTTAGTTATGTATTGCCTACCGCCAGTCGCATTCCCCTAGCGTCCGTCTTTGTAGTGGGTGCGTCTTGCGTCCGTTTGCGTTGTTCGTCGTAACTCATTGCACCATTGGCTCACCCCCCCGGGGCGCTTTTTCCGGTTTTACTCCTTCGTATGCCTGTTAGCATTTCTCTTGCCGACCTTTTTGTGTATTTGTCGCGTTACGTGAGCGTCCTATTCTCTTTACTTTCGATTCTGCTTCCGTTTTGACGCCTCAACCCCACCTCTAACCACTGACGTGGATCCAGGTCGCTACCTCTGGCTACGTGAAGCTTTAGAATGGACTCTAGTGCATTATACTTGTTCCCTGGCGCGTGGTGGCCATTGTTCCCTTCATTGCTACCCTTCTTTTGTACGGTGTCTTATCTTCTTCCCACAACTTCTTTATTTTTTGATGTCGGAGGTCCGAGACTTTCCTCTCAGAACTCTTTTTACCGTACAACCTTCTTGTCCGTTTCCTTATCTTTCTCTCGACTTCTCATGTCGTGTTTTTCCTGTTGCTTTGCCTTTGCCTTATCGAGTTCGACTCACGCGGGGGCTCCTGCGGGGTTGGCTGTTACGTTCATTTCGTACGCATTTCTTGATGCCCTTCTTCCCAGTGTTCTTCCCCTTTCCTCCCACTCGTGTTTTGAGACACCTTTTCTTACTCGTCGTGCGCTTTCATGTGTTGTTACGTTATCCCCCTTTCGTGTTTTTCTGAGTGACGTTCATTTGCTCGACTCTTCTGTTTTCTCCGCAACCTATGAGCCATTTACTTTTCGTTACCCGACGTGTGTGCTGTGCTGCTTGCACGCTGTTGAGCTAGGTCACTGGGTCATTGCTTCCTTTGTCCCCTGTTTTTGGGTTGGGGACTTGCGCTCTTCTCTTCTCTTTAGCTTGCACTAAGACTGCTCGGGGCCCACTCATGGTGTTTGTTTGGACTTGTCCTCTACCTTACGATTCTGTCGGTTCTCTTGCCGTTGTGGTCGTTTGTTTTGGTGACTCTCCTTCTACTACCCCCTGTTGCCCTTTGTGTATTGTTTGTACCGGCTACTTCGGTGATTTTTCTGTACCTTACTACATTTTTCTTCATCATATAGACTTTCGTTGTTGGCTACTGTCCGTTTGTTTGCTGAATGTGTTTTCACCATTCATTTCCTGCGTTTATCCACCGTTATATTGTGGGTTTTAGGCACCTCGGGCTTGCTATGTACTTGTACTTGTTTGGTTCTCCTCACATTCATACTCTCGACGTTGACTCCGTAACTCTCTAACCTGGTCCAGCACGTGTTTGGTCGCTTAAGACGCTCCTTACCTGTGGATTTTTTCGGCTGCTTCTACGCTACCTGTGCTATATTCCTTTTTACGTCTTTTTGGTTTATTACCTATCTCGTTGATGCCGCCCACCGCAGCCTCTTGTTGTGACGGACGTTGTTTCTGTGTTTCTGGCTCGCTCCGGTCCGTAGCACTTACGAGTGTTACATGTGTTTCTTATTCTGTCACCTTCTTATTTGGTGGCAGCGCGTGTTTCTTCTGTCCTACTTGCTGAGTCTTTTTGTTTAGCTTTCCTCTCGTATCTGTGATGCTGTTCGACATTTGCGTTGGATTCTTTGCTTTGTTTTTAGATTTTTTTTCCAATTTCGGCTTGTCCACTTGCTTGCGGGTTCAAGCAGTGTCTCTCTGCTCGTGTTGGGTTTCTTCGGTGCTTCCCTTCTTCACGCTTTCCGCAGGTTGTTAAACGCTTGTACTGCCGTCGGGCCCGGGGTGCCCTTTTTCCTCCCCCCGCCGCCCCCGATTAGTTGCCGCTCTTTCGGATTTTATTTCGTGTTTGAGTTTTTTACTTGGCCTCGTCCGTTTGAAATCTCACGTCTTTTTCAGCTCCACCGCTTTGAGCTCTCTCTGAGCACGTTCTGTTCTTGGGGGTAGAGGCTCTTTCTTTTGCTGTGTTCGTCCTCTAAGCTACTACTTTTTTTCGTTTTAGGGCTTTTCTTTTTTCCTTTTTATTAGCTACGACCGCGGTTGTCGCTTCGGGACATCGTATTGGAGGTCGTGCTTGATTTGGCTTTGCTCTTCTGTACTGTCGTAAACTTTGGGTGCTTAGACCTTCGGTATTTTCTCTGGACTGCTTCTTTTTATTTTGCGGCTCTCGATTTGGTGCTTTGTTGCGTGTGTGTGCTTCCGCTGCCTTTTTTGTTTTCTTTGCTTTTCTCCGCTTTCGACAGTTTCTCCGAGGTACTTCCGGTCTCTTTGTTTCTGGACGTCGTATGCATCGCTCTGGTTTTACAGCTCTTTTACCTTGTTATTCGACCCTTAGTCACTTCGGTTCGCTTTTTTGATCTTGTTTCGGCGGGTGTTTGTCGATAGCAAGCTGCTGTTGGTGTAGCTTACCACGCCGTATCTCAACTAGTTCTTTACCTTTTATTCTTTTGGTTTGCGTGGCTCTCCTGTTTGTTCCTTTTGTGTACTGCTACTCATCACGCTCGCTCTTGTCTTCTTGTTTTTTTCCTTTTGCCTTACTTTACCTTTAACCCGTGTCCTCTTACACTCTAGTGTGCAACGTCGATTCTCGCTTCTCGCCCTCTTACTAGACCCTTCTGTGCTTCAGATCTGGTCTTAGGTATACGCGTTCCTCGCTGTCGAGCGTTCTTTTCTTCTACGCACCTTACTAACGACCTAGCTGCCACGTTTGCTTTTGTTACTAGTGTCCGATGGCTCTTTGTACACGTACTTACCCCGGCATTCTTACGGAATCACATAGTCGGTTGCCTTTTTTTTATCTTGTAGTGTGGCTCGTATGTTCGGGCGTTTGTTGGTACCTCACTCCATGGTCGTTGAGTTGATTTTAATTGTTCAGGCTTAGGTTTTGCGTTTTTGCACTGTTCTTTCGATTTTTTGGTTCCGCTCTTACTTGGCCTGCCGCTTGTACTTCCACTTTATCTCGCTGCTGCTCTCCCTACTTGTCTCTTCTACTACCTCTGTTTCCTGCGCTCTTCCACTTTTACCGTGTTTTTGGTTTTCGTTACTGTTCGTTGCGGCCTTCTTACTTGGCGTTGGGCGTCTTTGAGCGTGAGGGATCTTACTTCCGTCCGAACTGCTGTGACTTTGCCTCCGACATTAGCGTGCTACCTCAACTTCCCCGTACGGTGTTGGTGACGTTCCGTCTTGTTTTATGCTTTGTTCCTTTTCATTGTTCGGTCCGAGCGCCTTGCAGTTGTTCTGCTACCCTTTGTTCCCTCTCTCTTGATCAGTCCCTGACTTATTGGCGATGCTTATTTATGGTTTTGGCAAGTGTTTGCTTATTCACGCTCGCCTCACTTTGGGATACAACTGGTGACTTACCGGAACCTGGTGTCGCGGTGTCTGCTGCCGGCTCCATCGCGGACCTCTGAGGCGAACACCTCTACGCCTACCCTTCTCTGTCAGGTGCGTCTGGTCCTCTTTTCTTGTCTGTCAGTTCTGCTGGTGTACTTTCGCTTTTTTTCTGGCTGGTTTGGTGTCGCCTTTGTTACTTGCTCCTTCGCCTTGTTGTTTTCTTTCTCTCTATCTTTGCGTGCCTTTTTTTGGTCGGGTGCATGGCTACTCTTTTTTTCCTCAGCATTTCATCCACAGCTGTCTCTCTTTCCTGTGCTGTGTGCTCTCCCCTGGCCCAAAGTTCGTCCGCGCACGCACATACTAACCCATTCTCTGCCGTTTGGTCACCGCACGGAGCTTCTTACGTTGTTCTCCGGTATGTGTCCTTCCTCCCTCGTCTGTGTCGCACGCTCTTTCTTGTTTGTGTCTCAGCACGTGAGTCACTGTGTCTTGAACCGTTTTTTCCTCTTTTATGACGGCTGGCTGTTTTTTGTTTTCGTTCGCCTTTAGTATATGTTCTTTTTTAGCCATTTCTAAGTTTTCCGCCTGTTTGCGTGACCACACTCTGTCTTGTGCCCTTTATGCTTGTCTTCTTGCCGTGTTTAAGGCTAACGGCGTTTTTGATGTACTTGTTGCTTACTTCCTCCGTTCTCTATGCCTTTCCTTTGCTCTGTCCTGGACTACTGTTTGTGTCATTCCTACGTACGTTTTCTTGTTTTTTTCCCTCATGCCTCTTACCAGGGTGTTGACGGGACGCACTAGCGCGGACTCCTTGCTCTCGCTTTACTTGGCCTCTTGTCTCGTGTTCACTTCGCTCTCTTCTGCGTACTCTTTTTCTTGTGCTGTGATTGAAACTTTGTGGCTCTTTACACGTGCCTTACATGTCTACCGGTTGGTATACTCAGTGCTGGCTGCGTCTTAACTTCGTACCTTTCCCCATACTGGTTTTTTCTAATGTTTCGTCGTTCTACTTACTGTCACGTTGAACCTGACTATTCAGGCACTTCATTAGTCGTTCTTACTTCTCCTCGTGGGTACTGTCTATGCAGTCTTTTGTTTCTGCTTTTACACTCTCGCGCTGCTAGCTTTCGGTAAGCTTACCCCGCCTGTCTGGATGGTTGTCCTACTGTTTTGCTCCACTTATCTTCTTCGCTAGTACTACTCTTCTGACCTTTTTTCGTCTGATCTGTCTCTTGTTCTTCGATTCGTCCTAACGTTTCTGGATATCCTTTTATCATCCTTAGTTCTTATGTCGTACTTTTATTCTGTCCCACCTCTCTCTACCGCTTTTTTCCCCTTTGGCTCGCTGTTGGCCCCCGTCCCACTCCTCCCGTTCTGTTTTTATCCTTTCCTCTAGAAAAAACGCTTTCCGCTCCCCTTCATTGCGCTCGTTTTCCTGCCTTGTACCCTGGTCGCGTCTTTTTACGTTTTTCTTTTGGTTTTCCTTGGGACCTCTTTTCGCTCGTTTTTTCATCTGAACTTACTAACATGCTAGACCCTTCTATTGTTACCTGCTCCACCTCGACCGCTCCAGCCCGCGGGGCGACGTCGAGGTCCGTCGTTGACACCGTCTTCGGCTTTGTCGCCCTATGACCGCGTTCTCTGTCTTATACTTACTTCTACTTATTCATTCTCTGCCGAGCACTACTCTTTTCACTCATTCTACTTCACTTCGTTGTTCTCTTTCTATTCCTCTTACATTTTTCGAACTTTCCTTGAAACGTGCGCATGTCTCCTGCGTCTCTTGACGGGTCCCTGTGCTCAGACTGTCGTTGGGACGGCTTTCTTGCGCAGTGCTCATCACCGTTGTTGACTCGTGCTCTTCTCCGTGCATTCATCCAATCACTATGTCGAGCCCGTAAGTTTTCTCTTACTTCTTGTAGCGGTCAATTTTACGCCTTCCTGGCCACGGGGATTACGTCGCCTGCTTTTCCCCTTTCCCTTTCTACCCCGGGTGCAGCGCGATCCCTCTCTTCTTCTTCTGGCGGCTCTCTTTGTCTGCTGTACTTACTCGCTTTGTCTTTCATTTTGCGTTTCTCTCTGCTCTTGCGTATCTCTGTCTAACTTCGTTTTTCGTCTCTTTAACTTCATCTTGTATTCTTCTATGTGATTGTCCTTTTCTACGGGGTATGGCTCTTGTGTTTGGTCTTTACTAGCTTCGATCCTTGCGCGTTCTTCTACTCTTCATTTTTCGAGTTATTCTCGTACTTATGCTTTGTGTTGGACGCATCGTCTCCTCTTCTTTCTCCTCTCCATTTCTTTACGCCCTTTTGACGGCTTTTCTGTTATTTTGCGTTTTCTGTCCTTCACTCCTTCGTGGGTATCGTTGCTCGTTTCTGCTGGTTTCTTTCCCACGTCTTACCGTTCTCCTCCTGCGTCCTGGTGACTACTAGCTCTACCTACTTACTAGTTTCCTTACGTGTTTACATAGTTTTCTCGCTCACGTTTCTTTGTCCCCTTGGTGTTCTTGTTTTCTGTTCTTTCACCTTCAATCCTCTTTGTGTCGTGTATCCTGCTTGTTGATTTCTCTCTGTTTCTTACACTTCGTTTGACTTTTTCGACTTTTAATCTGTCCTTCTTATGCTTTGCTCGCGATCGTTTAGGTCTCATAGCATTAAGTCTCTCTACCCGCGTCATACGGCACTTATCCGTTCCTATCTGTGAGGCTTTTGCTTATTTCCCGCGTCAGTTTGTTTTTCTTCCCTCTCTTGACCGTGTCTGTGTCTTGCTCTTTTTTCCTAACGTTCTGTTTACTACCTGCTTACACTGCCCGTATCCCTCGTATCCGGTTGCGGTGAGATACCGGGCTTGTTTCGGTCGACCCCTTGGTGCTGCTCTTCGTGAGCCTCCCCTGTCTGTGCTTGTGCTGTGTCGACCTTTCTAGCATCCTCCGGGGTATCTCCAATTTCGATCGTGACTAGACCGTCTAAAGTTTTAATCTCGCTCCTACCTTTAGGTAGGTTTTAATCTGCTGGTACTGTCCTTTACACCTTTGACGTTTTGGTCGTTTCGCGCCTGTGCTGTCTAAGCTTACGTGCTGGACTCTTTCAGGTGCTGTGCGACCAGCCCCTGACTGTTACCCTGCCCTTCTGTCTTTAGCTTGTCTGGCGTCGGACTTCGTAGTGCTGGGCTTCCATCCTTTTGGGCGCTGCTCTGACTACGCCGGCTGTATGAGCGAGCTTCGTTACCGGCTGCTGATGTTAGTCGTCTCTTACAACTGATGTTTTTCCTTTGTTTTCCTCACTAGCTCCTTCCCTACGTGAACCCTTTGCTCTTTGTCTGTACCCCTCTTCTCCACTTTTCCGGCGTTTGTCTTCTGGTTTCCTTTCTTTTTCGATTACTACCCTCCCAGTCTAACTCCTTCGCTATGGTTTCTCTACTGGTCTCATGATCCGTTACTTCTACTTTTTACGTTCCGTTTTCCTTTCTTTACATACTGTACCCTTCTTGTACCCTTTCTTTGTTTTTCCTTTTCTTTGATCGTCACGTACATTATTTCTTTCGTATTCTTTACTTTCGTCGCTTACTTACTTCGGTCCTTTTTGAGCCGTTTTTTCCCAGACCCTCTGATTTCTTTTGCTTTATAGCGTTGACGCTACCCGTCCTTTACTTTTTTGTTGGTGCTTCTTTTGTTTTTCTATCTTTTCCGCTTTTAGAAACCCTCCACACTTTTTCTACATGTTGGCTCCTGGCCTTTCATTTGGGTCACGTTAGACTCGGGTCGTTTTCTTTGTTCATCTTTGCATTTCGTTTCGCCACGCTTGCTGCGTTCGTCTCTGGAGCTCATCGCTGTTTGCTCCTTGCTACCTGACCTTGGATTTGTGGTCTCTTCCGTGCCGCTGTGCGGAGCTGGTCCCACCAGTATGACCTTCGGTGTTGTCTACCTCGTCTGGACACGGTTGTATGACTAGTGCGTTAGGGTGACCTGTCTTTCGACTCTTTTTTCTGCCACCCTGTGCTCTCCTCTTCTTTACTCTCCCTTCGGTGGTAGTCCTCTCCTCTGCCTGTCCTTCTGAGTTGTATCGCTTTTTCATTTTTTGACACTCTAACTTCTGCACTCTACCCTTCGTGTTTCTGTACTCCGTTTTCGGACCTTTCGTATCTTTTTTTCACTTCGGTCCCTCCCGGCGACGTCGACCGCCGTCTCCCGGCCTACGGGGTTGCATGCAATTACCGCTTTGACTTCGGTAGCTGCCGCTTACGTCGTCGTGTTCGGGTTTTTTGTCGAACTTGCGTTTTCCTTTTCATATCTTATGTTTCTACCTTCTCGGTTCCGTTTCATCTCTTTGACATATCTCTGTCCTGCGCTGGTGGTCCGTTGTTCTTTCACCGTGCTCCTTCCGCGTGTCTCGTGACCTTGCCAGTTAACGTCCTACACGCCGATCTATTTGCTCACTAGGGACGGTCGGTCCGTGTAACGTGACCCGTGCTTATTCGCGTGCTCGATCCTTTGTAATCTCCTCACGCTTAACGTGGTGTACCTGTTTATGTCTGAGACTTACGCTTACGGTATCTTAGCGTTAACCTTTTTCTAACTCTTGTGCACGCTAACAACACCTTCGTTCCCTACTTTCCTTTACACTGTGCCTGTTCTGGTCTTTCTAGATGGTCTCAATGTGCATCTTTCTTCTGCAGCGTTTGAGTTGGTCTTTTCCTAACGTTTGTGAACCTTACTGTTCCGTTGCCGTTTCACTTACTACCCCGTGATTGTCGTTGACCTACTATTCTTTCACTTCATCATCTACGCTCCGTTTCTGTTACTTGTATATCTGTCCAGAGACTATCCCCTTCGTCGACCTCGAGCTGTTGCCTTCTAGCACTCGCTCACTTAAACTTGCTTCACCTATAGTGCCCGTTGTTTCTTCCTCCTGTATGCTTTGGTACATATTCTTCATGCGTGTTACTGGACGTCGGGCTCTTGAGTTTTCCCTGGGACTTGCTTCGCTAATTTACCGGTATTACTGTTGTCTTCTCTCGCACTTTCTCTCTTGCTTGGCCGTTTGCTTCTAGCGATTCTCTCTTGTCTTACCTACTGCTGTTTTACGCCTTTTCGCACACTGTTCTCTTTGTAACTTCCTCGTTTGTGATGTAACGTCTATGCTTACACTCGTACCTCTGCATTTGTGTTTGGGAGGCGCTCGCCATTCCAGTGGTGCTTCATCTTGGCACTCAACTTCGCTGTTTTTAGTAGCGCGTGCGTGAATTACGGCGTCCACTTGTCCGGACTGATTTGCCTGGCTTCGTTTTCTCGCTTTCCTCTAGACCTAAGCCCATTAGCCTATGCTTTGGAACCGTTGCTTGATAGCGTTTTGTTGCTGCTACTATCGTTCCGGACTCGAGTTCTCTACTACTCAAAGCTTCTTATCTTACCTTTGTATTTGTAGGCAGCTTACTCTTCGTGCGTCTGTCCCACACCTTACTGTGCGCTTACCACTGTGCTCTGCACGCTTTGTCTCGTTTTTGTACTCGTGGTGACGGTCGCAAGTGCGGCGTTTCTGTTGTACTGTTCTTGTTGATTGAGAGTATCTTTTGTAAGCTTCCTGCTCCATTGCTTTTTGTTTTGCTCTTCTTCTAGGGCAGTACGCCCCAGACTAGTGCTCACGTCTGCCACGGCGACTCACAAACTGTCTATCTTGTCGGCTCTGCTTACTACACTTATTTTGTTTGCTTGACATGTCGTCTTTTTCCTTTTGGTTTCTCTTAGTCTTTTGTACTCCGGTTACTTTGGGTCTCCTGACTCTTTGTCTGGTTTTATTCTGTTTTACTGTCTTCTGGGACTCGTCGGTTGCTGGCCTTACTTGTATCCAGAACGGCTGGTGAGCGAGTTTCTTTTTTAGTTCTGTTCTTTCCTCTGTCCTTTTTGGTGTACTCCTTACAATTTCATGGCTGCCTTTGTCCTACCGGATTCGTCCCAACCTGTTTCCTGTCCCGTCTGTCCTAGTTGTGTAGACGGCTACGCTTTGATTTTCTGGGTGCTTGTGCTATTTGCTCTCTTCTCCTGTCGGTTCTTTCTCGCGTATTTTCTGCTCCTGTCTCCGGCTTGCTTTATCTGCGCGCTTTGCGTCTGCGGTTTCTTCCCTTTGCTTCGTTCTGTTGTCGCCTTGGCTTCTTGCTACTGTGTTCTGGATTTTTCGCTTTTCGTTGCGCCTCTTTACTTGCGAGTTTGCACACTCTCCAACTGTTTTGACCATGTGCATCTGTTTGCCACTGTCTGTGTTCGTGCTCCTTTTTTTTTTTCTTCTTTCTGAGCTTCCTTTGGTGTTTGGTTTATGACGTCTCGGCTGGCGATTTCTCTTGATCACGGCACTTAGCTGGCGTTTCACGCTCATCTTCTCTTTGGTTCACGTGTTTCACAACTGTGCCGCCTTGGCTTTATCTTTCAGTGTTACTTTGCAGCCTCGGATCCTGGCCGTGACGTCTGTCGTCTTGGTATCGGGAGGTGTTGCTGCGCGGAGGGGAGGAGTCCAAACTTCTGGTCGTTGCGTATCCCTTTTAGCTCTGTGTGTTTCCGTATCTGCCGGTGTTTGATCGTGCCTGTTTTAGCACCCCTATCTCTTGCTTTTTCGCTAAAGATCCCTGGGCTTGGTTCCTAGCCTTGTTTGGCCTGTGTAGCGTGCTCTTCGGCGACTTCTGCTGGCTCTCTGTCGTTCCTACGCAGGCAGCTTCGCGGTTACATCGGCGAGGTTTCTGACCGGTTTTTTTCTCCTCACCTATAACTTTTTTCTGGGTGCCCTTTTGTCGGCCTCTTGCTTTCTGGGGCCGGGTCGGTTAGTGGCGCTCAGTTGAACCGAATTTACCTACTTCACCGTTTCTTGTGTTTCCATTACGTATCCGCACTCCCAGTTATGTCTTGTCCCTGTGATCTCTGTTGATACCTTCCGTCTTCTTGGCCTCTTCCGGGTGATCTTCTATGCTTTCTGGCTGGACTACTTTCTCTAACGTTGTTTGAAATTCTCGGTTTACGTTCCGGTGGTTCATGGGGTCAGCTCTTAGTCCTTGTCGTCACTGCTCGTATTGGACCCCGCTCTCGAGTCGTTACCACTACCGACCCCGCTGTCTACTCTCCTCTTGACTTTTTATCCCGTCTCGGTCCCGTACCTGTCTGGCTATCGGTAGGCGGCTCGTCCTTATTCGCTTCTCTTTCTGTGAGGTGAGGAGCGTAGACGGAACTGTGTTGGACGCTTTTTTCGTGTCTTTTCAGCGTGTGATTTTACTTGCTCTCCTTGATGTATCCTGTTTATGGCGGTTGTCGTTTGAGCTTGTGAAACCCATACTGAGCTTCGGGTCTTGACTTTTCCGTTCCTCCCTGCGTGTTCTCTTCTTGTTTTGCACATGGATCTGATTTGCGCCGGTTCTTTTTTTACTTTCGTACTCCTTCCTTACTAGGTATTGACGTATTCGTCCTTCGACTGTCTTGGTGTTTTTATGCACTTTTCTTTAGTTTCGTTTCTTACTGTGTTACGCGTGACCTTTGGGTCCGAAGGCTTCCTTGTGTGATTCTTGTTAAGGTTCTGTCCTCTCGCCACTGGCTCTAAGCCTTCTTAGCTTTCGTCTCTTGTTCTGCGTTTGCCTTGCCTTTGTCCTTTTCCTTCGTGCCTCTTTGCTCACGAGACATAGCCTGCCCGTTCCTCTCAGTGTCTCGACTTGTAACTCTTTCGTTTCCACCTGTTCGACTGCCTTATTTCCGTTTTGCGGCAATTTTACTACCCTGTCCGCCTCGTCTCCTCTGTTTTGTCGCACATGCCTTACTCGTATTTGTAGTACATCTTCTCCTTTCTATGCACTTCGCCGGTTCTCCGCTGCTTGGCCTTACCTTCTCTCGTTTTTCTTCACACCTTTTGTTATTGGCTTTCCCTCCTTCTTTTTCTGGGCTTCCCTTCCTTCCTGCATGTTTGTTCTTCATGTGCCTGCTTGCTCCGTTTTTCACTGACCACTTCGCTTTCCCCCATCTCCGTTCTTGTATGTCTCGTTCCTTTCTGTTCTCTGGGTTTATTCTTTTTCAGTGCGTTCCTTTTGACATGGCCTTGGGGACCTTCCGCCAGTCTTTGATCGTAGCTTTCTTTTGTTCTCATCGGTGCATCGTTACACTTACCCTTGTTTTTAGTTTTCCGCCATTTGTGTTCCGTCATATGTGGTCTTTTCTAATGGCTTTCGGGTTTGACGCTTGCTTCTTTTTCCTTTTTGTTGTGTGATGGGTGGTTGTTGATTGTTGATTTTTAGAACCCGATTTACCAGTTTTCTTACCTTCTAACCTACTCTCTTCCATGGTTACTTGCGTCTGTTACTTGTCGTCTTGCTGTTTCCCTATGTGCATACTTATTGCGGCTAATTCGACGCTTCTTGGGGGATTGCTTGTATATCGCTCTAACTTTACGGGTCCCTGTTACTTAGGCCTTTTCCTTCTCTTTCTACTTCCTGTTTAGTCCTTTCCTCGGCTGTTTGTTTGCTGCGTACGTTTCTTCTCCTTTGGGGTTAGACGCTTTCCTCGGTCTCGTTTTCGCTTTACTTGCTTCCCTTTGCGTGTCACCTTACGTTTTTGCCATCATGACTCGGCTTGCCTTGCGGCTCGTGCTTTGTCGGATTTTGCGATGCCCTTCTGTGCTCGCCACTATATGACGCCTGCAGCCGATTATTTGTCTGTGCGTATTCCTGCGACGATCGAGTTATGTACGTTTTTTTCCCTTCGTCTTCGTTGTGCTCGTCTCATCCATAGCCACAACCGGTTTTTCGTTTTGTCTGTCCCATTTATTCTCTCTGCCTCTCCTTACCCGTAAACTCTATTTCTGTTAACATTCTGTCCCTTTTTGTGTTCCGCTTTCGGTTTCTTCTCGACGGACTGACTTTCGGGAGCTGCCGTTTCCAAGCTGGGGTGCTCTCTTCTTCTGCTGTTGGGGTTTCACGGTGGCTTTCTCGTAGTACCTGTTACTTTCGTCCCGCGCGTTGCCGTGACCTGTTTCTTTACGGCATTTGCCGCACTGTTATGTTTCTTCCGCTCCTGTTTGTTTTTTTTTTATCTTTCCCCGGTACCACCCTTCGTTCTTATTTTGTACGTACTTTATCTTACCTTTACTTTTTCCGCTTTCTACTTAGTTTTCTTACGCGGGTAGCACGGTTTTGCGTCTACTTTTCTGAGATCTCTGCATCCACTCTCTCCCTAGTATTGGTCTTTTGGCTGTTCTCTTACTTCTTCTTCTCAGTATTGTTAGGTTACTTACTTTATTGAGCGAACGCTTCAGCTGCTTGCACTCTACCCCAACTTGTGATGTGTGCAGCTGTGTAACTTCATTTCAAGTGCTGCTTTCCTCCTACTTTTTACTCGGTCATCCTCCTACTATTGCTTTTTAACGTGCTCCTACAGCTGTTAGACTATGCTAGCGTCGGGGACTCCGTACACTGTTGTCTTTCAAGGCGGTCTTAAACTTTCACTGTTCATTAGTTTCTTCTGTTCACCATGTCTGATCACTTCATTGTCGTTGGAGGTGTTCTGTCGTTTTTTCAATTTTTATGGTAACTCTCGTTTCTTCGCTTCCCTCCTGCTGTCTCTCGTTTCCCTTTATCGCGTATACCGCTACTTTTCTGTACTTTCATCTTTTCCGTGTCCCTCCCGCATCCTACATCTGTCGTTTCTTGCTTTCGTCTTCATTATTTAACTAAGCCTTTTGTTCGCTGTTTTCCTTTTTCTTTGTCGTTCCCTAGGCGTGTCTAACCTTGGTTCGCCTTGGTCAGTCCTGTCTTGCGCTCTTTTCTCGGACCCTACTTCGCTCACCTTTATTTCTTGTCTACTTACTTATCTAACATTCTCATAGTTCCTGGTCCGCGGTCGTCTCTTTTGTCTTTGTCCTTGTTCTCCTCAGCCTCCGTTAATTTTTCTGACTCTTTCCCTTATTTTGCCTCACGCGACTTCAGCGCCGCACCTACTGCCCTGGCGACCTTCCGGCTTTCCTTCTCCCATTTCTTTGCGCCTGTTCTCTTCCTAACGTTAGCACATAGACTAGAATGCCATCATGACCGTGGACTTGCTCCTTTTCTCTCTCCGTTGCGAGTGTACCGTTTCGCCGTGCGCTCTCTGTCCTTCTCGTGGCCCTGTTACATCATTTTGCTTTTTTCCGCTTACTACTTTTATTTTCTCCACATTTGGTCTGTTTTCTTCGGGCGTATTGCGGTTCTTTTGTTCTTTGTATTATTTTTACTGTGCTACGCTGTCGGCCTGTACCGCTCGTCGCTGTTACCTTGTGGGTGCCCCCCTGTTCCTCTCTGCAACACTATCGTTTGACTTTTCCTTCTCGGCGTTTTACTGTGGACTGTGTTTTGATCACTCTGTGCGTTCCTACTTTTCTTCTTCTGCTATTACTCCGTCTCCTTTCTTGTCTTTCTGCTTAAGCTTCCTCTTCCTCCTCTTCTCTACGGTGCCCGTTTAGCTTCTTGTTTCTTCGGCCTCTTTTCTTTTTTGGGCTGTTGTGCCGCTTCCGTTTGTTTGTGTACACATCTCTGAGCTACTGAGACTTCTTGCGTTTTCGCCGTCATTTACCCTTTGTTATTATTAGCTGTGACTTCCTGTATTCCGTTTACTTTTTTACTCGCAGCTTCGTCGCCTTGTCCTCTTGCTTTGCTACACATCGTCTCTCCTTCATCGTTTTACTCTGTTCCCTTCGTTACCTGCTACGGGCTCACTGGTTTTGCTACGTTGTTTCACTCAAGGTTCTTCAATACTCAACCTCTGCCCTGCGTGCCGTGGTTCCCTCCTATATACTCTTTTGTTCTCGACTGCGCGTCTTCGTTTTTCTCCTACTTTTTCTCGTCCTCAAACGTCCCAGTTCGGGCTTCGCGGTGCTGTTAAGTTTACGTTCGTTCCGCTTTCCTCATCCTGTCTCCTTCTTATCGGCGTTCTTCGTGTTTTACGTCACTGTTCTTTTTTCCTTCTTTCCCAGTTACTTTTTTTTTCGGAACCCTCGCTCTTGATTCGTCCTCTAACGGTGGGCGCACAGTCACCCTTTTCCTGTTAACTCGCGCCGTCTTGCTCCTTCTTTGTTCTTCCTCGGGCATCCTGCTTTGTCTCTCACTACTTGACTGCTGGCTGCTTTTTGCTGTAACTGTTCGTTCTGTGTGAGACTCTGGGCGTTTACTACCCTTGTGTCATGAAGCTATCGTGGGTTGGGTATGTTGCTCTTGGTTTGCCGTTTTTCCTGTCTTTCCACCCTTTTTTTCTCTTAGCTGCGCTGTATTTTCTGTCTTTGGGTGGGACGTGATTGCGTGCATCTTGCACTTTGATGCGTGCTTGGTGTTTTATATCTTCGTTGTCTTTTCACGTTATTTGCCGTTGTCCTCCCACTTCTCTGTTCTCCCTGCTCTCATTGCCGTTTTTGATTTCATGTACCTACCCGTCGTGTCTTGCGCTGGGAACCGCTGCCTTTTGGCTTACTGTTTTCTGACTAGTTCCCTTCCTCGACTCTCCCGGCTACTTCCCGTTGCTCGCCAAGCGCTGACGTTCTCCTTAGTCGCTCCTGTTTTTCCTTCTTGTTTAGCTTTACCTTTTACGTCCACAACTTCTTCTTCTCCTGTGCTTGCGCTCTTTTGTCTGACCTTTCCTTTCCTTCTGTTTGTTTAACCGAGTTCGCGCTTTTCTTTGCCCACGGAACGCTCTCCTCGCCTCTAACTGACTCTGTTTTTTTCGTTCTGGCGCTTTGAATCCCTTCTCTGCTTCGCTTGGTTCTCTTATGTTTCGACACACCGTGACGCTCTTCTGCTTTGGCGCCCTTTTGCCTTCACGTTCCTCACCTGCCTTGGCTGTGTGTAACCTTGCGTCTGAGCCCATCGTGTCACCTGCGGAGCACTCCCTGCTCTCGCTCCTTTCTGTTTCTTCTCTTTGTGTTGGTCTTCCTACGTTTGAGACTTTGCTTGTTCGGGCTATCGACTCCTGTTGGCTCTGCCTGTGGCTCCCCTTCCGTCCTCTTATATGGCTACCTTTGCTCTATCGGTCTGTCTCGTCCGTTTCGTCCTGTGTCCTGGTAGCCGGACGGTCGTTACGGCTGTGTTGTGTGAGCCCTATTGGCGGTGTAACGCACGTTATTTTTGCCCTTGCTGGTGAGGCTCACATTTTTTTGAATACCGTGGTCCCTGCACTTTTGTTTTGTCTTCTTGTGCGCTTTGAACGTGTTGGCTGCTCTTCCCCTGTTCGTCTTCGCGTTTTCTCTTTTCGGTCCTTGACTGACCTTTTTTTATTCGCCTTTCTGGCCTTTCGGGTCTTACTACCTGGTCTCCCGGTTTCCTTCGTTCTCTACGTGGTCGACGCGCCCTCCCTACCGGCGTTCTCCCTGTGCCTTACGGGCTTGTTGCGTCGCTCCCTCCGTGTTCGGGTTCTTTATCATGTTTTCTGTTTCCTCCCCCTGCCGCGTGGTCGTCCCGCGCCGGCTTGGCTTATCTGTGCCGGTTGCGGCGTGACTGGGTCTTTTGCTGTGTTCGTTTTCTGCCTTTTCCGGCGTACTGCTCTCTCCCAGTATCTTATCCAGTGTGGCATTTGGAACCGGTTTTTCGCTTGTTTTTTCTTACACTCCGTCTTGTCCTTTCTGTTTCCCGCAGTTATTTACCTGTCTACCGTTTGCGTAACCCTCTACACTGCCTTTCCGCATCCCCGAACTTGCGTTGCTGCGACACTTCGCCTTTACCTCCTACCTCTTTGTTGTCTGGATTTGGTGTCTTTTGTCTTTTCGGTGCTTTGATCCGTCAGGCCGCCTTTCCTGTTTGTTCTTTGAGCTTACGGCCTTGACTTTCCGGCTTACCGCCCTCTCGACGGTCTTGGCTGTTGCTTCCTTTGCTGCGCTATTTACTTCTGTTGTTGGTTTGACTGTTGTCCCCGTCGGTCTTACGGTTCTCAGCCTTTACGGTGACACTATTCTGGTCCTCATTTCGTGGAGCCTTTCTTGACGCGTGCCGTTAGTCTCTATTTTTCCCTGTCCTGCCTGTTTTGTAACCTTGACTCCACCCTGCCCTCTTCCTTTGACGTTGCGTACTCTATTTCGGTGCCCTTTTTTTTTCTTTCTTTTGTTTTCTCGCAGCTTCCGACTTTCTTCTAACGTAACGTCGTTTTTAGCTTTCGGGGCTGGAACGCTGCTTTTGTTTTCCTGTCTTTTTTGCTTTTCCTCTACTCTTTGCAGCCTTGCTGGAGCTTTCTCCCCCGGTGACCTTTCCCTTTCCGCTCTATTCTTGTTCTTGTATGTACTCCTTTTCTTGCTTTTGCGCACTCCTTCTGTCTGTTCTATACCTTGTTCCCTTTCTTTGCATCCTATCTTGCGGGCGTATCTTCGTTTTGCTTAGTCGTTGGATTCGCGCCTTCTCTGCGGCTGTTGTGTGTCTGAACTTGATCTTAAGCTTTCTGTGGGCCTCTCCTAACGCGTTCATTTCCCGTCTCCGCTCGCCCCGCGTGGCGGGCCCTTTTCCGCCTCTTGTTGCCTTGCCCTCCGCTCGCGGCTTCTTCTCGTAGACTCCACGGCGTGATGCCGTGACTCGTAACTATTGCGCAGTCTCGGCTCCGCCGCCTGGTTTTTGTGTTTCGATGTAGAACTGTGCTTTCCTTTCATTTCGGTGGCTTTACGCGTCCTTCTGCGTTGTGCGCTATTCGCTCAGGGCTTTCCTACTGGGTTGTTGTTTATTTGAGAACTTTGTCTGTACCTGCTATTTGTTAACTCTGACTGCGACACGTCTTTGTACTGTGCTTTTTTGAGCGTTCCTGGTGTTCACGTGGTTGTGTGTTGCCCGCTCTCTATATAGCTCTGGTTTCTTCTGTTCTGCGCAACTCTTACTTTGCTACACCTCAACGGAACTCTGTTGTGTCTTTCTCGTTTTACCACTCCGTTTTGTGACTCTTTACCCTCGCTCCCTCTTTTGAGTTGCCCCCTTTTTAGGGTTCGGTACGAGCCTACTCCTTCTTTTTTGCTTCCCTACCTTTTGTCTTTCCGTGTCTGATGTGGTTTCTTGCGGTGGGCTGTGTACTATAACTGCATTTCGCTGTTTTGCGACGGTTCCCCTTCCTTTTGGGTTTTCGTTGAGGCCAGTCCGGTGTCTCCCACATTGTGTCTTTTTGCGCGTTCTATCTCATTTCCTCCATTGTTGCCCTTTCTTTGGGCTGTCTTGATACTTTACGACCAGTTAAACGTCTACTACTTTGATCGCGCTTTCTTTTGCTGCGGCTTAGACTTTTACCTTCTTTTTCTGTTGCAACCTCTCTACGGCTTTCGTCTATCACTCGTATGGCCGTCGGTTGGTAACGTACTCCTTACTTGCTCGTAACTATTCTCCTCTTTCCTACGTCTGCCTTTCTCTTTTATGGCCGGACTGCTACGTACCGAGCCTCTGTTTGAATTTATACGTCCTGCTTGTCTTGTACACGTCGTTTTCCCGGTGCCGTTCTGTTCCCTACCCTTTTCGCCGTTTGTTCTCCTGTTGTTCCCTGTGCCCTTGTTCGCCTTATGTTGCTTTCTTTTCGCTATTTATCGCCTTCACAGTCTGTTGTTGCACCTCTTTCTTGTTGCACTATGGTTTTCTAGTATCTACTACTCTCTACTCGTTTTTGACGCTGGTCTATTGCTTGCTCCTTGTTTGACTCTTACCTCTCTCTAACTGTCTCTGGCTCAGACACTGTGGACGATCGTTCCCTCACCAACCCTTTTCGTTCTGAACTATTGGTCTGGTGGCCCGCCCCCTTTCTTTATTTTGGGTTAACGGGCTTCAAACTACTCAGCTTGCGATGTTGGCTTTGCGAGCTCCTCGTATCGCTGCTGTGTTCAAACTTGTGCCCATCATACAGTACTTTCCTCTCTATGACTACGCGGCCATGTCCCCCGTGGGGGGGCTGTGCACATTTGACCTTTAGCGTGGACGGGCCTCAACTTCTTGTGAACTAGCGTCGACACAACGTGAACGTGTGGGCCGGGAGTCGGTTGTTTCTACTTTTTACTGTGTTTGCTGTGTTGGTGTGCGTCCATCTTTCTTCTCGTCTTCTTTTGGTGTTTGGTTGTACTGACGCTTTTTTCGGGCGACTTTGGGCTCCCGCCAGCCGTCGGTTCCTCCCGACTCTGCGCCGTATGCCCCGCGAACCGGTCTCTTATTCAGCTCGGTCTTGCTATTTTTTCTTGGCTGTCTTGCTTGTTCGTACACTTTTGTGCTTTATAGTCTGGTTCCTGTGCTTTTCCGGCCGTCTTCCCTCGGCTTATGCCGGACTAACCTCCTACTAGTCATGGGAACCTGCTGGTGTAGCTCTTCTTCGCCTGTCCTCCGGACCGTCTCTCTCCCTTACGTGGCTGTCTTCTCAGTTTGCTGAGTATTTCCCTTCTCTCTCTTAGCGTCTCTTTTTTTTTCACTAACTTGTCTTGTTTTTTGACGTTTCGTTTTCCTGATGTTTACTTTTGATCTGTCTCGGGTTGCGCTCTTGCTCTGTTTCTTCCCCGCTGTTTAACCGCTTAACTGTTGGTGATTTTTCTGTTACTCATTGATTCTCGGCTCGTGCGTGGACAGCTATTTTTTTCTCTTAACCGTAGCGCTGGTCCGCGTTATTTGAAATGGCGTATTGCGGATCTTGCTCTCTTAGTTTGCTTCGTCGCGACTCTCACGTTATTACCTTGCGGACGACTTCCTCCCTATCTGTATCAGCTGCTGTTACTCGTCTCCTCCTGCTACTTTCTTCGATTACCTAGTCCGTGGGAGCTGCTTCCGGTTCCTTTTCCGCTTTGCTTCTCTCGGTCGTTTCGGTGCCTTACCTAACTCCGTGTCATTCGGTAACTTTTTCCAATAGACCCGTTTGCCTCTCTTGTTTCTGTAGCTTTACGTACCCATTCTGTTTGGTGGACGTTGATGCTATCGTACAACGTTTCTCTTCGTTTGGGCCATCACTTGGGCTTTCTCTTTTTTTGTCGTAACTTCTCCTCTGTTTTCGTAGTTGCCGTCTCTTCTACTTCCGCTACGCCGTGGTCTTTTCGGTTTTCGCTCGTGGTTGCTGGGTGCCTGTACCTTACCTACAGCACGGTTCGAACGGCTTGTTCTTTTTGTTTTTACGCTACTGAGCGTTCGCCTTTCATCTCACACGCCCTCTACAATTTATGTTGGTCTTGTGGTCGCTGTGTCTCCTTTGCTCTATTTCCCCTTCACCCCCTCACCCGCTTTTAGCTGCTCGAATGTAGCCCTACAACCCCCCACCCAACATCCACCGACCAATTCCTTCGGTCCTCTTACCCCAGTGCCCCTGATTCCACTTGCATCTCTTGATTAACAACCACCCACACTTCATGCATCTCTAAAATATAGCCCTTACTCGGCCGTCGCTAGTGGGGCCAACTACGTACGACACAGTTATCCCAAAAGTTGTCACGCCCCCTGAGATGCAAGCCCGCTGTAGTCCGTGCTCTTGTTTACAATCAGCTATGCTCAGTTTCTCACGCACAGATCTGACAAGTTCCGCCGCACCCGCCGGGCACTCCTGCGTCAGCCGTGCATGCAAATACTCCCAGCCGAAAAGCTAGCAGCAAGCATCCACTACTCCCAGCATGCGCCATCACAAACATTGTCGTCAAAAGTTCCTCTTGTCCTTTTGAACACAACCCTAACCATACTTCACATGCTTTATCTTTGGCCTACCAGTGTTCTTGTCTTTGAAGCCTAGCAGATGGTATCATCTCGTGCAATAGTCTGAATTCAATCACCACGCTTCCAGAACGCTACATGAGGACCTTAGGAACCAGAAAAGCGATTAGAAGGAAAAAGAAGGAACAAAAATGACTTGTTCATTCACACCACCCGATTCTGAACATCTTGTGTACCGGCTTGTAGTGGAGGTATCATGTTTACCTGCATGTTGATTAGAATTTGAAATGAGTATCAGACCAAAAGGAATCAGTCAAATGGTCAAGGTCAAAGTACGACATCCGCTTGACCCAATCCCTACACATTAGTTATCTTCAATGATATCTCAGATTGAAGTGTTTTCCTGTCTTCTATCTTTTTGCTGGATAAAATGTAGACCCTCAGTAAGCCTTACTATGAGCATTCATACCAATAATAAAACTGCATCAATCTGTGGTGGTCCCGCGAAAATTTCCCACGTGGTCACTGGGTTAAGGATAGGCGCGCATGACACCCTAAATGTTGTTAAGGTGACTGATGTTGGGGGAACTTTCCCAGACGAATAGTTTTAGAGTGGTAGTTTTGGTTTATTGGGACTTAGTCACTAGAATCCGCGAGTTCAAAACATAACATACAGTACTAACAGCTTCTGTCCCAAAACATGGGTAGGTAAGCTTAGAGTCATCAATGCATAGTTCTTGCTGCTCTATAAAGGGTTCTATTTCTTTCATTTTCACGCAACCCTATTTAGTTGAAAGGGGTTTTGCACATACTATAATCGCTTTTTAATGCTCTTTTGACCCACATGAGTTAAGTACGTTTCGAATTTTTACAGACTCTGTCCTATTGTCACAACCTTATACGCTTTAACCTTTATTATGTTAAATTGGTTTCAATAAAAGTAATAAAGTCCTTAGATATAATAGGAGTCGTCATCCTTAGTCCTCAAAAAGAAAACCCAAGCTAAACCTGCTTAAAGGTATCATCAGTAACCACCGGAGGTGAGTTATGACCTTGTAATCAATGCTTCTAAGAAGTAGGACGAAAAAAAAAAAGATGCCATGTAAGTAACTGGAGAGGCTTAGAAATTGGTGCTCACAAGCTGTGATGGCCTTGTAAGAAGGCCTTGTGTTGTTCGTTCCTTGGTTGGTAGGCAACACCAGTTGTGAATCATTTGTGAAGAGTTTAGGAGGGATACCCATGTGACTAATCCCACTGCTTTGGCCACTTGTTTATGTTGTTTGAAATCACATGGAGCCGTCCTTCCTATGCCATTTTGTAACTCATCAGAGAGTGCGTTTGACAGCAAACAGGTGAATCTCTTCAGTTGGGATTTAGTCAAATCGAAAGCTGTATGAGAGTTACGGCCTTCTTGTCCGAACTCTAGAGAACCCACCTGACTGATTCTCAGGGTGTTGGTATTTCCTTTGAGTGAGAACAAGGCACTTCTGTATCAGTGAAAAGGACTTTGTTCTTTATATCACACATTTGTGATACAGAGAAACAAATTAAAGTTGTTGAAGCTTCTTCTACATAATTAAACATTATTCAAAAGATTCAGTGTGGAAGTCCTTATTATTCCTTTTCCAGTAATTTGCCATCATCCACCTCTCAAAAGTTACAGTACCTCCTATAATGCTATCAAAAGTCATCAATTTCCCTTATCGTACCTGTCATGCTCTGACCACCACGATCTACAATATCCTAATCTTTATATCTTATGAGGATTTGTTCCTACAAATTAAACAATACAGCACCAACATTAGAATACATGGGAGACCCAAGTCATTACCAGGACTTGACCTGCCATTGTGGATCATTTAAGAGTTAAACCAAGTAGATTGGATTGAATCCACCATTGTTCTTGATTCCCCTACTGCATATATGCCTGTGTTAATATTCAAGAACATCCGCGGAGAGTCTTAACAGGCAGTTCCCATCTTCCGTCATCATGTACAGTTGTGTATACAAACAGCAGCCTTCCGAAAATGTTTGAATAATGGCTTTGGTCTGGTCATAAGGTCTAGCAGCATGATTTCTCACAACCAGCAAAGAATGGCGCCTACCAGCAGAAACACAGATGCTGGTATATTCCTACTACCCAGCAGGAAAAGCACTACCATGTGTAAGAAACATATGCTGTTGTAATTCCTACTACCAAGCAGAACATATTCCTGCTCTTAGGAACAAATAAAGGGAATATTTGCTACATTATGCCGACAGTGAGGTTTAATTATACAATCCAACTTGTTGCGCATAAAACTCTCAATCTTGATTCAAAAAATTTACATACCACAAACACAGCATGTCTTAGAATCCAAAAGAATTGTTTTTAAACAATGACCTCCTATTGTTTATTCCGACTCTTATTACATATCATGCCTAGGGAGTTTTTACATTCTCCTTAAAAGAAAAACTAGATCATCATGGTGGAACTTGTTTTTTTTGTACAAAAGCAGTCCTTTGACCTTCTTGAAATCAACTGAACTAGAGGCAGAGGCTAAGTGTTCATTGGTCTTGGAGCTTGAGGACTTGACACTTGAAACACAGGATGCAAAGCCAGTGGTCTCTGAGTCTGAGGACTTGTCACTGTTATCACAAGAGACAAAGTCATTAGATTCAGAGTTAGTTTTCAAAATAATTAATGGACTATTGAACCATAGGTAACCTGTGTATTCACACGTCAGGCTCGGTTGGGAAGGAGGCATGAATGTTCAGTTATTGGTGTAAGGTGAACAACATGCATTCCTACAGCTTTGACAAACTGTCCTAGAGAGGTTTCTTCTAACATCCTCAGGTTTGTTCAAAGATGCGATGGGGCAAGGGATCAAACAACTCATCTGATCCAAAAGTTTCTCCAAATCCTAAACAAATGTTTGAATCTAGAGGACAATGGAGCTGATTGGATCAGTGTGTCCATTTTTGTGGAAGACGCCTTCCATTTGTCAAACAACCTTGCTTAGGACTCCTCAAGGTTTAACCTGACAGAATCATTTTTCAAGGTTTAATACTGTATCATCTCAGTTTTTCAACATATTTTAACATGTTTGTTGTGTTTTCTAAATCAACAGTTAATATTCTAATTCTTTCATCTGAATGATAGCTGATTGCTTTGTAACCATGCCTTTCTGATAGTTCTAAAGGTTTGTAATGTTTTTTATATGCTTGAACCTGGATAGACCAATCTTTATATTGAACTTCAAAATTATCAAAATCAGCTATTGGTTTTTAAGTTTTCTGAATATTTTATGTTCATAATCCAAAGGGCAAGTATGTACCTGAGAAGATAAACCCATAGAGAGCAAATTCCGCAGCAGCATCAGAAACAATCAAGAGAAGCATCATCCCACAGCAGCATTATGTCACAAGTCGTTCCCCCAGACGGGGGCCTGGAGCGGAATACGTGTCCAAGGGCGTGACGTCATTTTACTTCGAAACACAAGGCAACAATAGAACGACACTAATGTACGTTTTAAAAATCATAACGCGTGCAGTGTAAATAACTAAATAAGTTTAACACGGTTACAAAAAGAGGAGTTAACTTTTTGGCGGAAGCATATGTAAAATGTAGTCGAAGCATAATTTGGTTTTCCAAAAGACAGACGAGAAATGACTATGTTTGATAAGCTTGTAAGAGATCAAATTGCACGTAGACTCCACATAGCACATCAAGAAGTCCAAAGCTAAGCAACTGAGAAAAACATGCTAAAAAAACGGTCAGACATAAATTTGAGTTGAATTAATAGGTTAAGATAAAACATTTAATGAGAGACAAAAACCGTTTAGTGAATACAGCTTCACTCAAGTATATGAAAACATTCATAATCAGAAACGGTCAACCGAAGTGAGTGGTGGTGACCACAATTTTACAGTACTTGTACGTGAGACAGATATTAAGGAGATATAACTTTACATAGCAAAGAGCACATGCGACAATTTGTAACAATAACATATCGCATGAAAAGTGTATACTTTTGTGCTAAGCTCATGACACCGAAGCTAATTTATCCACAGGGCATGCTACCCCGTTGCATATTATTCCTGCCCTAAACCGGTGTCCCAACCAAAGACCACCATAGTGTACAATCGACATGACCATATATCCGTTTGTTCTTCGTTAAGTGGAACCAAAGCGGATAGGGATAATTAATCCCAATAGATCTATCTATTCACTCGCGCTCCCTCAACCGGTCCTCCGGTCGAGAAACTAATAGTTCATGATAAGTTGGGCAGTAGAAGGTTTGTTAAAGCACTTAGGTAAGCAACACGTAAATAGGTATGTAACTGAAAAACACTTGTGTCAGATGAAGAAATCACCCTTTATTCATAACGAACTTTAAATACTTAATCCCATAAGTAGAAACGGAAGTTGGTTGATATCAATCAAGTAACCAAGTTTGTAATTAATATGTAAAAGTTCTAAAGTTCGTAACGTAACAAGTTTGTTAAACCGAGCATTGCTTCTCACGCGCCAAAAAGAGTAATAAAACATTTATTCAAAACAGAGTAAAATGTGAGGCTATGAACTCAACTGATGTTGCAGAAGAGCGAACTAGCAGAAAACAAATATAAGCACAGCACAAACGGAAGAACAGAATGCTCGACAAGTAAGATGCAAGCATTAACCTTAACCGTACTAAAGACCCCATTAGCTGGTTTGGTACATTAGGGTTTTCCCGATGATGAGAGCAAATCAACGCGACAGCGGTTGATAGGAGGGATTTGGATTTCAAGTTGGATGAGTTTAGTGGGTGGGTTAAATAAAATATATCGAAAAAAGACGCACGACAAAATATGTAAATATGTCCGTTAGATATATTACCTATGAAAATTAACAATTATATAATTCTATGGTGAAGTATTATAATAAAGACAAACATTCAAAAGGAAAAGTCGAGTAATAAGTACTTTACAAGTGATGATATTAGAAACAGTGGTTAAAAAATAATGTAATAAATTGATTCGACGCGTTTTCAAAAGTTCACCAATTATAAATTAATATAAAGTTCTTGGCGTAAAAGTAAAATACACGTTTTTAAAGTTACAAGTTAGATAAATGATGTTGTTAAAAGCTTTACAAAAAGTTATAGTTGGGATTGATAAAATAATGATTTTATAATTAGTATTGTCGTTACGCGGTTTAACTATAAACTAAGTTATCCTGTATAAAAGTGTAAGTTTTCCATTTATATTACCGATTTATATGTAGAATAACACTTTAATAATCTAAAACCTATAACTTGTCAGTTTTATCGGGATTTCAAAAAAGTACTAAACTTTAATGAAAATTTACTAAGTAAAAGATTTTTGGAAATTTTGGCATGACTTGCCGTTTGTATGAACGTTTCCTTCAGTTTTTAACCAAAACCAATGTTTTTCCTACTTTTAATCATCAATGTGCAATATACTCGGCTGTTATTCCATACCTAGTAAGTAAACGAATCAAATAGTAAATAACATCACTAAAAGCCAACACACCCTATGTTGTTAAACTCATATCCAAAACCCCTCTTTGGGCGTTATATCCACGAAACCAAACGCGCACGATTATTCATAACGTTTAACACAGCAAAATTCCAAACGCCCCAATGGCTGGAATTGAGCAAAACAAACAGATCCCTTAGTTGCTTTTTTATGCAAAACAACACCCCTTTTCGTGGACAATTATATCAACCGAAAGTAAATGAACGAAACAACAACCTAAGTAAATAAAATATGATACAAGTTTAAACAACACTAACCACACAAAATTAGTGTTTACTAGTTTCAACAAATATATAACCAACAGAGACTCATGAATAAAAGGGTAGAGGTGGTGGTGGTACGCGGGCTAAGACATCCGCGTTGGTGCTGTGCGGTGGTGAGTACTGTAGGTGTGGGATTGCGCACGACGCTTTGGAGGTTAGGAGATGAAATGGTTTTAGGGGCGGCTGATCGCGGTGCGGGTGGAGAGGTGACAGCATCAAGTGGTTTTCGTGATGATGATTGTTGGGGAGGGTGTCGAGGTGGTGCCAATAATGGTCCTGGTGGAACAGCAGTGCGAAAGACATATGGTGAGATTATGGAGCGTTCGATGGGTGGCCGAAAAAGGATGAGTTGGCGACCTGTGTGGGGGTGGTGATGTAAGGATGTTGTTGGTGTCGAGTTTACGGGGTAGAGGTGGATGGCGATAGGTGGCGGCTGGTGGTGGGTTGGCCGGAATCCGGCCTGGATCTAGTTGGAAAAGGTGGGGCGGCGCCAGAAAAATTGTGAGGAGGGAGGTGTGTATGATAAGGGTTTGTATAAAGGATAATACGTGATATAAGTCTTTATTTTTATATAAAAGTATAAAAATAGAAGTGTAAGTTTATAATAGTTTTAGGGGTTAGAAAACTGAGAATATAACCACAAGGACTAATGTGTAAATTGTTGAGAAACTTTTATAGAAATTAAATGGTTCGTGACTCTTTGTAACTAGTTAGACGGATGATTCAAATCTCGAAACTTGCGTCATTGTTTTTTCTAAACATTTTTCTGATACATAATGAGTATTCCACGTGAATTATTATTTATAAATGTTTTTATAAAGTTATAGACGTTTATTATTTAATTTGGGTAACACTGGTAACCATTGTTTCGTAAAAATGAAACTTAATTTGAACCTATGTGTGTTTATATAAAACGCTTGTTGAATAAATAGATAAATAATTTTATTAAAGTACTTTTTATTAATAAATGTTATAATTAAGATATAAATTAATTATGTTTGCGTCGTACGAGTTGGTGATCAAAGATTTTGGGCGAGGAACTAATTTAGTCATTTACTGGTTTTGTTTCGTGTCTCGGTAAAACTAAAGAGTTTGTTCGGAATGTGCCGGTGTTTACATCAAATTGCTTTAGAGTCCTAATAACCGAAAACGTAATCTTACGGGGTCGTATTTGGATAAATCGAGATTCAGGAATAAAAATAGTAATCTTTTCTCGTTTTTAAGTCAAATAAGTTAAAAAAATAAATTGCAAAACTTTTTTTTTTCATTCATGTATTAAGAAATCACAAGTTATAAACCACCCCGATTATTCCCATCTTTTCTAACCTTTCCATCATTTTCTTTATAATAATATAACTGAGATTATTCGTCGACTTTCGTTATTTGTCATAACGTTAAGGATCATAGAACAAGATGCATTTCGATCCTAGAATGCCCCCAAAAAGATAAATTCATCGTCCTCCCCAAAACGCGAGCTGTTTCACTTAAATCCAAACCAAGCGCTTAAAACAAATCCACAGCTAAAAATCAGTAAGGAAGCTAACACTACTCATTTTTGCGAACTGTGTGAGACTTTTTTACTCCCGACATTTTATGGATATCTTAATTGAGTTGTGCTGTTTTGAATTGAACCATGATCAACTTTTGTTGAACCATACTATGCTTTACGTTCCACCTTAGGAATAATGAATTAACAGGCTAGATCATGCCCATGAGCGACTTTTGGTCGTCGTTCACATTCCCAACCTTACGGCTAATGACCAGATATTTGACACCATCACAGAGACTAGTATCGGGTACTATCACAAACCTTAGGTTTCAAAAACTCTAGGTTTCCCGAATATTCATAGCTTATAAAATAGAATAGTCAAAGTTCAAAAGCATATTTGAATTTAACAAAAAGAAGTCAAATTTATTGAAGTCACACTTAATTTATTAGATTTTAGGCAATTGTAATACCAACCCCTCCGATGACCTTTTTAAAAGCTGCATACATCGGTGTGGTGAGTCCGGCAAGATGCAGCAAAATTTTTATCATCTCGGATTGATTTATTATTCTTACTATGCTTTCTTTAGAAACACCACATCGGGTTGGAGCCGGCAAATGTATACACTGTTTATCAACCCACACTGGTATTAATATATCTTAATATTTATCATTTTATACATTTTAAGTTTTTTTTATTTTTTTTATATATTTTATTATATTAAAAAAAGATTTTCTTTTTGAAGAAATTCAAGTAAAAGTTGAACTAAACTAAAATTTTTTGCTATCTATAATTACATAGAAAATTGTTGATTTAAGTTTAATCTTCAAAAATAGCACGTATATTAATCCTATAAAGAGCTTATGGGAGAAATAGAAACAAGTTACATCCATGACTCTAAGATTTTCCAAATAATCCTTGTTATCGATCCTACTCATACTTAACTCTATCATTTTTGTTCTCTCAAAAATCCGCGAACGCAATAGCCTAAAAGGTTAAGGAACACAAGCTAGAGCTCTAACATCCTCGATTCGGGTCAAAATTTAACTCTTTATTCATACCCTAGGCAAGAAAGTCAAATTGTGACATAAAACACTTTATTTTTATTTTTTTTGAAATTTTAAATTTTTTATATTTTGGAAAATTTTGTGAGTAAAACAGGGTACGTGAGAACAGATACCGTAAAGAGTAGAGCAAGATCAGATCGAAGATATACTACCACCATACTAAAATCAAAACTCGGCCTCAATGTTCCTAGCCTATATACTTAAATACCTCATACTAGAACTCAAAAGTCTGAACATCGCAAATTTACTAAAACATGAGAGAGAGTATCACAAAAATCTTAAGCGTATTATTAAGTGTGCAACAAGATAAATGTTAGTCAATAATAATCTTTAGGATATCGATATTCCCCAAACTAATGCCAAGAAAATGCTAGGAAGCTCGAGTGGACTGGGGACCAAACATCGAACACAATTAGGGCATAGAACGAGAGTCGTCAGAAAATTTGGGATCAATCCTGGCAAACAAATCACAAGTACAAACAACAAAAACTATAAGAACCAAGAGTACAAGACTCCGGAGCACAACACATTAGAAATAAGAAATAAAATGGATAGCATGGGGTTGCCGTCCCACGAAATGTGCTTTGATTTTTGGGTAACCGAGTCACATAGCTGACTCGATCCCTGAAATTTCATATGTCCTTAGGGGAGAGTAAATGCAAAGAAAATCTCAATCGGTCTCTCATTGAATTGTTTGGACAAACCTTAAAAGCTTATAAAGGTTCCTTCCCGATGAGATGCCAACCGCTCTAATTGGAGATGCCGGGGTCCAAAAATGTGTATCCTCATTTATTGGTGGGAGGGAAAAAAAGAGGTAAAAAAAGTATAACCACAGGGTAGGGAAAAAAAAAAACGGGAGAAAAGTCCCAGTGACAGTTGTGAAGGAATCGTCAACTTCAACATTATTCTCACCTCCCCTTGGATCAAAACATTCATCTTCATTAAGCTCATTAAAATTGTTTGTTACGGGTGCATCGGTCTCAATAATTAAGCTAATCTTTGCACTGGTGTTCTGGAGGAGGATGAGAAATGACGGATACAAGAATCAAAGTGGAATGATTCGCAAACACGGAAGTTTCCAAAAGAGGATCATGTTGAAATTATCAGAAGAAGACAACAGACGCCAGTCAACCCTCCCTATTAGGTTCAACCTCAAAAAGAAACATCATACTTTGAAGAGAGTTTATTAGCATGATAGATGGTACTGCCACTTCCTCTGTCTCTTCCCGTATGCTCGCTAAAAGTCCCGAATTCGGGCAAAGAATTATCCAAAGGAAGAAAAGAGATAATATCAGACTTCCTCAAAGAATTAATCACTATCCATGACGGGAATAGGAAATGAAAAGGGAGACTTGAACACAAAATCAGGAGTAGGGTTGTTTATCAAAGAGTTAGTAATATAAGACGATGGACGTTGTAACAATTTCTCAACGAAGAATATTGCCTTGGATTTGAAATCTATTCTAATCAAACTCTTTCCTCTTCTTGATCTGTCATTCTCCTCCTCTAACTATCGTACATCCAAATTGAGAGGAGAGCTTCAAACGTACTCAATGTTCTCAGTAAGAATCGTCATACTTAAATAGCATGATCATAACAATCAACTCTGATTCATCAAATTCGTGCTTCATCCATTCCTGATGGAATAGATGAGCGAATTCACGAGTGCGAACTCCTCGAAAGAAAGTCGTTCTTATGTGAGAGACGTGATGCAGGAATTATCTTGACTTAAGCGTAAATAGCAGCATGCAGAATGATCATTAATCACAAATATTTCGGGAGACACCTTGGATCCTCTTATATTTGGTACGAGGTTCCTCAACTCTAGATTTATCCTTTTCAGGAATATGCTAATAGTTCACTTTTCCTCCATGGATTAAAGGTTCTTTGGGCTCTATCGGAAGGTTCACAGATTTGATCGCTATTTAGCTTCTCCATATAACAGTATCTCCCATTCATCGTCAACATCGAAGTAGAAAAGCGGACGGCTTCCAGCTTGGACAATTAGAATATATTCTGAAAACTCCTTCACGATGATATTTTCGCACATCTTCAATGAGTTTTCTCAACAATTATCTTGAATATCCTCTTTCGAATTGCTTGTATTCATCAAAGCATCTTATGTTCGCCAAAACTTTCCTAAGCTATCAATAATAGACTTTGTGTTACTGCCAAAAGGTAGTATCGACTAAATTCCCTTAAGATTGTAAACGTCTTTCAAAAAGTTTCTCTCTCGCTTCTTCATCGTCAATCATATAAAAATTCCAAAGTAAGGAATAAAACTTTGAGTCTCCGCTCCTTCTTTTCTTGTTGTCTTCCTTTAAGCAATTTGCAAATCATCCATAAGTTGAAGAAGTAATTCTTGCATAACTTCAGTTGATTTGCTCGTCTTCCATAATCTTCTAATCTTAAGGAAATACTCATCCTTACTACAATAAAGCCATGCACTTATCATTAGGGAGGTATAGTATCATAGCTCCTTTAATAAAGGCTTTGAATAACTTCCCATTAAGTCTTCTCGAGCTTGAGAAAAATTGTCTTTAATATCTATCGCTCTTGCGCGAGATACTTGACGGGAAACTGCGGGGGGTCCTTATGAAAACTTTTCATTGTCCAACCAATGAATAAAGATTATTTGGAGCAAAATTCTGCTATATCCAATTTCTTTTGGTTTGCGACAAATTTCAACCCCCGCAGTTTCCCGTCAATTATCCTCCTCAAGAGACAAGTAAAGAAATTTTACAAGCTCGAGAAGACTTAATGGAAGCTATTCAAGCCTTTTTAAAGGAGTATGATCATATACTCCAAAAGAAAAGTGCATGGCTTTATAGTAGCTAAGGAGAGATTTCTTAAGATTAAGCAAGTTGATTGGAAAGAAGAGCAAAAATCAACCTGCGAAAGTTAATGCAAGAATCACTTCTTAAACTTATGGATGATTTGCAAAGTCTTAAAGGAAACCAACAAGAAAAGAAGGAGCCAGCAGCTCAAAGTTTTATTCCATATTTGTGAAGTCTTATATGATTGACGATGCGAAGAAGCGTAGATACAACTTTTGAAAGACGTTACACTTTCGTTAAGCAATTTTATTCGTATTCCTTTTGGAGTTAACACCAAAAGTAATATATAGCTTAGGGAAAGATCTTGGCGATAATTAAAGAGCTTTGATTAAACAAGCAATATCGACCAGAGGAATATTACAAGAATCTGATGAGTAAACTCATGAAGAGTGGCGAAATATCAGTGAGAGTTTTTCAGAATATAATTTATTGTTCCAAGCTGGAATCGTCCGCTTTCTACTTCCGATGATGACGAGTGATTGAGGTAATACTGTTAAATGGGAGAGAGGCCTAAAGCGATCAAATCTGATTGAACATCCGAAGAGCCCAAATACCCTCTATCATGGAGTGAAAAGGAACTTAGCACTAGTTCCTAAAAGGATAAAAATCAAGTGTTGAGGACCTCGTCCAAATCCTAAGGGAGCCAAGGTTTCTCCGACAATATATGTGATGAAGATCATTCTGATGTTGAAATTTTTTGCTTATCAAGATATTCCGCTCACGTCCTCCTAAGATCGATTTTTCTTTCCGAGTAGTTCCCGCAGCTGGAATTCGCTCATATTCCATCAGAAGGAATGAAGACGAATTGGATGAAGCAAAGTTGATTGTTATGATCATGATATTTCCAAGTGATGGACGATTCTTATGAGAACATTGAGTAACGTTGAAGCACACCCTCATTTGGAGTACGATAGTTTTAAGAGGAGGAGAATGAAAGATCAAGAAGAGAAAGAGTTTGACTTAGAATATATTTTCAAATCCAAGACATTATTCTTCGTGAGAAATTATTAAACGTCCATCGTCTTATTACTAAATCTTTGAATAACAACCCTACTCCTGATTTTGTGTTCAAGTCTCCTTCTTCATTTCCTATTCCCGTCGTGGATAGTAATTCGTTCTTTGAGGAGTCTGATACTTCTCTTTCTCATTTGGATAATTCTTTACCCGAATTCGAGACTTTTAGCGATCATACGGAAGAGACGAGAAGTGGCATAACCACTACTCATGCTAATAACGCTCTCCCAAGTAGTGATTGGTTTTCGTTTTTGAGGTGAACTAAATCAGAGAGGGGTTGACTGGCGTGTGTTGTTTCTGTTAACTTCCAAATGATCCTCTTTTGGAACTTCCTGAGTTTGAATCATTCCACTTTGATCTTGATCCGTCATTTTCTCGTCCTCCTCCAGAACCACCAGATGCCTAAGATTAGCTTAAATTATTGAGACCATGCACCCGTACAAACAATTGAAATGAGCTTGATGAAGAGAATGTGTTGAACCAAGGGAGTGGGAGAATAATGTTGAAGTTGACGATTCCTTCACAACTGTCACTGGGACTTTTCTCCCGTTTTTCACCTACCCTGAGGTTTCTCCTTTACTTCCCTCCACCAAAAATGAGGATACCATTTTTGACCCCGGCATCTCCACTTAGAGCCGGTGGGCAATCTCATCGGGGGAAGGCACTTCATAGTTTATGTTTGTCCAAACCATAATGATGAGCCCATTTGAGATTTTCTTTCCATTTACTCACCCTAAGGCAAATGATTCAGGGATCGAGTTCAAGCATGTGACTCGGTTACCAAAACAAAAGCACGCGGGTCGGCACCCCATGCTTATCCATTTTCTATTTCTAATGTGTTGTGATGAGTCTTGTACTCTTCCCGGTTCTTATGTATGTTTGGTTGTACTTGTGATTGATTTGCAGGGATTGATTCGCCAAATGGTGATTTTCTGAAGACGTCTCTGTCGGATGTTTTTGTCCCAGTCCACACGAGCTTCCCTACATTTCTTGGCATTAGTTTTGGGGAAATCGATATCCTAAAGAGTACTATTTGACTAACAGTTATCTGTTGCACACTTAAGTAAAACGGCTTTAAGATTTTTGTGATACTCTCTATCATGTTTTAGTAAATGCATTAGACTTTTGAGTTCTATAAGAGGTTTTTAAGTCTTTAGGCTAGGGAGAACATTGAGGTCGATGTTTGATTTTAGTATGGGGTAGTATAAATCTTAGATATGATACTTGCTAACTTTTACTCGTTGTCTCTACGGTACCCTGTTTTCACATCAAAATTTTCAAAAATAATAAAAAATTTAGAAATTTTTCAAAGAATAACATAAGTGTTTTTGTCACAATTTTGACATTCTTGCTGGTAAGAATAAGAAGTAAATTTTGACCGAAAAAAAAGAAAAATCGAGCGTGTGTGAGCTCTAGCTTTTCCTTAACCTTTAGGCGGCTAAGCGTTCGCGATTTTTGCGAAAGAACAAAAAATGATAGAGTTAAAGTATGAGTAAGGATGCGATACAAGGATGAGTATGGAATCTTAAGAGCTCATGGAGTGTAACTTTGTTTCTTTTGTTTTCTCCCGATAAGCTCTTATCGAGGATTTATATACGTGCTATTTTTGAAGGATTAAACGTAATCAACAATTTTATGTGAATATATAGGCAAAAATTTTAGTCTTAGTTCAAATTTATACTTGAATTTTTCAAAAAGAAATCTTTTTTAAATAAATAAATATATAAAAAAAATAAAAAAATAAAATGATAAAATGATAAAAAAAAATATAATAAAAGTTGTGGGTTGATAAAAGTTTACTACCTCTTGCCGGCTCACAACCGATGTGGTAGTCTTCTAAAGAAAGCCCATAGTAAGAATAATAAAAATCCGAGACTGATAAAAGTTTGCTGCATCTTGCCGGCTCACAACCGATGTTGCAGCCTTCTAAAAGGTCGAGGGTTACAATTGCATAAATATCTAAATAATTAAGTGTGAATTAATAAATTGACTTCTTTTTGTTAAATTCAAATATGCTTTTGCACGTTTTGACTATTCTATGTTATAAGCTTGAATACGTCGGGAACCTAAGAGTTTTTGAAACTTCTAAGTTTGTGATCCCGATACTAGTCTCTGTGAGGTGTCAAAAGCCTGGTCTCTTAGCCGTAAGGTTGGGATGTGCCGAGGACAAAAGTCGCTACATGGGATGATCTCGCCTTTAAACTCATTATCTGAAGTGGAACGAAAAGCAGAGAAATGGTGCAGAAAAGTTGTATCCAGGGTTCAATTCAAAATAGCACACTCACTTAAGATAGAATAAATGGTCGGATTAAAAAGTTCACAATTGCAAACATGATTAAGTGGTTATCATCCTTACTGATATTCAGCTGTGATTTTGTTTTACAGCTTGTTTGGCTAAGTGGAAAAGTCGGGGACGATGAAATTATAACCTATTTGGGGCATTTCTCGTATCGAATGCTTCTGGTCTATGATCCCTAACAGTTATTGAAACATAACGAAAGTGGAATAAATCTCAGTTATATTATTATAAAAAAAATGAATGACGAAAGTTTAAGAAAATGGGGAAATTAGGGGTGTTTTTTATAACTTGATGGATTTCTTAAAAATGAATCTGAAAAAGTTTTGCAAAATTTTAATTTTTTCTGAACTTATTGACTTAAAAACGAAAGAATATATTTTATTCCTGGATTGATTTATCAAAAACGACCCGCTAAATTACGTTTTCGTTAGTCGGACTCTAATGCAATTTGATGTAAAACGGCATCCGACAACTCTTTCAGTTTACCCGAGACACGAAGACAAAAGTAAATGACTAAAATAGTCTCGCAAAATTTGAAACACAACTCGTACCGACACAAAAATAATTAAATTTATATTTAATTTATCAACATTTAGTTAAAATAAAAGTATTTAATAATTAGTTTAGATAATTTTATTCAAAAGCTTTATATAAAAAAACAAAGGTTCAAATTAAAGTTTCATTTTATAAGAACAAAGGTACCCGTGTTTACCCAAAATAAAATAATAAGACGTTAAATACATTTATAAAAAGCATTTATAAAATATGAATCAAGTGAATGACTCATTTTATCAGAAAAATGATTTAGAAAACAATGACGCAAGTTTTCGTGGAAAATTTGAATCATCCTTTAACTATTCAACGATTCACGAACCTGAGTTTTTAAGAAGTTGCTCAACAATTCACATTAGTCCCTGTGGTAAGATTTCCAGTTTTTGTACCCTAAACAATTATAAATCTTACGACTTATTTTTATACTTTATATAAAAATAAAGTTATATCATTTTTATCCATTTATACAAACCCTACATACACACCTCCCTCCCCACAATTTTTCCGGCGCCGCCCCACCTTGTCCGACTAGATCCAGGCCGGATTCCGGCCAACCCACCACCAGCCGCCACTATCGCCATCCACCTCTACCCCGTCAACTCGACACCAACAACATCCTTACATCACCACCCCCACCACAGGTCCGCCAACCTCATCTCCGGCCAACCCACCGCCGCACCATCATCTCACGCACTAGATCTATTCATCGCTGTTCCACCACGACCAATTAGGGCACCACCCTCGTCACCCTCACCAACATCATCATCACGTAACCACCTGAGCTGTCACCTTCTCCACCAGCCACCAGCGGCTCAGCCCGACTCTATAAACCATATCATCTCACCTCCTCAGCCGTCGTGGCGCCCCAACCAACACAACACCACGACAGACCACCACCGGCGGCTTGGCTATGGCCGCGTACCACCACCACCGTCGATATACTGTACCCCGTTATTCATGAGTTTGTTGGTTCTATAGTTGTAGAAACTAAGTAACAATTTTGTGTGTTATTTTTTGTTTTAAACTTGAATCATTTATTATTTAATTAGTTGTTTTTTTGTTCATTTATATTCGTTGATATACATGTCCTAAAAGTGTTTTGTTTCTGCATATAAACAGCCCCATAAGGGAGTGTTTGTTTGCTCAGTTTCGCGAGCCCATGTCGAGGCGTTTGGATTGCTGTTAAACGATAGCCTTATAAGGCGCGTTTGGTGTGTGGATAAACGGCCCAAGTGAGGGCGTTTGGATAGGATTTACAACATAGGGTGGTGTTTGGGGTTTAAGTTGATGTTATTTACTATTTGAGCTCGTTTTAATTATAGATATGGAATAACGCGAGTATATTGCAACATTGACTGATTAAAAGTAGGAAAACATTGGTTTTGGTAAAAATGGAAACGTCATACAAACGGCAAAGTCATGCCAAAATTTCTAAAAATCTTTATACTTAGTAAATTTTCATTAAAGTTTATACTATTTTAGAAACCCGATAAAATGACAAAGTTATATAGTTTTTAAGATTATTAAAGTGTTATTTTACAATAAATCGGTAAATAAATGGAAACTACACTTTTATAAACAGGATAACTAGTTTAGTTAAAAACGCGTACAAATACTAATTATAAAATATTATTTTATAATTCCCAACTATAACTTTTGTAAAGCCTTTAAAACATCATTTATCTAACTCGTAACTTTAAAACGTGTTTTAACTTTACGGCAAGAACTTTTATTAATTTAATTGGTGACTTTTGAAAACGCGTCGAATCCATATAATTACCATTATTTATTTGTACCAACGTTTCTAATAGAATACTTGTAAAGTATTATAATACTAGACGTTTCCTTTGAAATGTTTGTCTTTATTATCTACTTCACATATGAATTATATAATTGTTCATGTTGTCATAGGTAATATAATTAAAACGGAATATATGACATATTTTGCGTTGCGTTTCGATATATATTTTATTTAACACCACATAAACTCAACCAACTTGGAAAGCCAAAATCCCCTTATCACCGTGTCGCCGGTTGATGTGCTCATCCATCGGAAAACCCAATTTATCAACCGAAGCCTAATGGGTTTTAGCCGTTTAGTTAAGCTGCTTCTTTCTGTGGTCGAGCCATTTCTGTTCTCCGTTTTGTGCTGTGCCTTAATATTTTGCATTTTCTGCTAGTTGCTCAGCAACATCAAGGTGAGTTCATAGCCTCACATTTTACTTGTTTTATAAATGTTTATTATCTTTTGGGGTTAGAAGCATGCTGTTTACAAATCTTTGTTTACGTTACCGAACGTCAAACTCGTTTACACTCTAATTACAACTTAGGTTACGTGATTGATATCGAAACTCATTCTACTTATGAGATTAAGTATTTAAAGTTGTTATGAATAAAATGTTTATTTCTTCCATTGGGACACAAGTGTTTCTTCAGTTACCATATCCTAGTTTTACGTGTTAGCCTAAGTGCTTTACAAAACCACTACGTCCCAACTTATCATGAACTATATTTGCTCGACCGGGGACCTGGTGAGGGGAGCCGAGTGAATAAAATAGAATCAATTGGGACTAATTATCCCTATCGCTTTGGGTTCCACTTAACGGAGAGAACAAACGGATATATGGCATGTTCGATATGTACACTATGGTGGTCTTTGGTTTGGGGACACCTTTAGGGCAGATACTATGCAACGTGATTAGCATGCCCTGTTGAACTAAATTACTATTCGGTGTCAGGCTCGCTTAGCATCAACAGTACACTTTTCATGCATATGTATCCTTAAAATAGTCGCATGTGCTTTGTATGTAAGTTATATCTCCTAATAACTGTCCACGTACACTGTAAACTTGTGTCCACCAACTACTTTAGTTGACGTTACCTGAGTTATTAAATGTTGTTTCCATAATACATTGAGTGAAGCTGTATCACTAAACGTTTTTTGGTCCTCATAAATGTTTAACGTAAACCTAATTAATTCACCTACAACTTTATGTTGACCGTTATAGCATGTTTTCTCCAGTTGCGTTAGCTTTGGAACTTTCGTGATGTGCTATGTGGAGTCCTACGTGCAATATGATACTCTTTCCAAGCTTATCATAATATCATACTCGTTGTCTTTTGAATACCAATTATGCTTTGCCGCACATTTTACTTATGCGTCCGCAAATTGTTTAATCTCTTTAAACCGTGTTATACTTATTAGTCTCTTTTACAATGGCAATCGAGGTATGATTTTTAAAACGTCCATTAGAGGTCGATCTCATTGTTGCTTGTGTTCGAAGTTATAATGACGACCGGCACCTTGGGAACGTATTCCGTCCAGGCCTCCGTCTGGGGTGTGACAATGATGCCTGCTGGTGATGGCTTCTAGTGCGATGTTTCTGATGCTGCTGCTGAATTTTCTCTTATGGGTTTTATCTCTCAGTACATACTTGCCCTTTGGTGATATGCCCAGAAATATACAGAACTTAAAGAGGTTTTGATAAATTTAGAAGTTCAATAGAAATATTGTTATAATCCAGGTATCAAGCATATAAAAATACATTACAAACCTTAGAACAACAGTAGGCATGGTACCAAAAGCAATCAGCTATCATTAGAAAAAGAATTAAATATTAACTGTTGATTTAGAAAGACACACAACCATTTTGAAAATATACTTAAAAGAAACTAGAATGATCCGGTTAAACTTGAAAAAGACTGAATGAACAGGTTAAACTTGAGGGAGTTAAGGCGAAGTTTTGACAATGGAAGGAGTCTTCCAAAAACCTAGGACAAACTGATCAATAGCTCCATGTCCTCTAGATCAAAATTTGTTTTAGGATTTGGAGAAACTTTTGATTCAATGAGGTGTTTGAATCCTCTGCCCCTACATCTTGACACCCACCTGAGGGATGGTAGAAGTAAACACTAGTGACAGGTGTTTGTCAAAAGCTGAGTTGGAGATGCATTGTTGTTCCTTCACCTATAACAGGAACATTCATGCCTCCTTCCAACAAGCCTGACCTTGATGATACTTACATGTTCCTATGTTCAAAGTCAGTAATTATTTTGAAACTAACTCTGACATCTAATTAACTTTGTCTCTTGTGGATACGTGACAAGTCCGGTCAGGACTCAGGAGACCACAGCTTGCCACCTGTGTTTCGAAGTGTCAAGTCCTCAAGCTCAAGGACAAGACCACTTAGCCTCTGCCTCTAGTTCAGTGTGATTTGCAAGACAGGTGTCAAAACCTGTTGACCAAAAACCAAGTTTCCACCATTGATGAACCTAGTTTTTTCTTAAGGGATAATGAAAAAACTCCTAGGCATATATGTAATAAGAGTGGAAAAACAATAGAGTCATTGTAAAAACAATTCTTTGGTTCTAAGACAGGCCTTTGTTTGTGTAGTAAATTTCATTGAATAAAAAGATTGTGATTTTTGAGCAACAGTTGGGATTGTGATAAAAAACCTATGTGGCATACTGTAGCAAATTATTCCCTTATTTGTTCTAGAGCAGCATCGGTTCTGCTGGTAGTTAGAATTGCACCGCACATCTTGTTTCTACTGTAGTGCTTATTTCCTAGCGTGGTAAGTAGAATATACCAGCAGCTGTTTCTGCTGGTAGGTACCATTTTCTGCTGGTTGGTAGAAATCATGCTGCTAGGACCCTTTGACCAACGCAACAAGCCCTTATTTCAAACATTTAGGAAGGCTGGCTGTTTAAAGACCAACTGTACATCTGGATGAGGGAAGATGGGGAAACTGCTGGGTGAGGGGATGGTTAGTGTATTTTGGGTGGGGGGGGGGGGGTGGTTTTGATAATGTTGAGGGTGGGTGGGGTGGTGGGGGGGGGGGGGGGGGGGGGGGGGTTGGGTGGGGGGGGGGGGGGGGGGAGGGTGAGGGTTAAGACCTCAGCAGGTTGTTCGTTGGAAAATTATAAGGACATATATGCTATTTGGGATCCAAGAACTATGGTGGATCTCATCAATCTTACATGGAGTTTAACTCTAAATGACCTCTAGGAAGGTCCAGTCAGTAATGAACTTGGGTCTCCCAGGTTATTCTAATGTTGTTGCTGTAGTTGTTTAATTTTAGAATACAATCCTCATAGGAATTAAGATTAGGAATTGTATATAGGTTTGTTCCAGAAGCATGACAGGTAATAAGGAGAAATTGGATGACTTTGTGAAGATTATAGAGGTACGTGTAGACTTGGAGGTGGAGATGGCAAAATTTCTGAAAAGGCACATAAGGACTTCCAAACTGAATTATTGAAGGTTTATTATGTAGAAGAAGCTTCAAGACTTAAATTTGGTGTCTCTGTAGCAACAAATTTGGTGATAAAAAGAACAAAGTCCGTTTCACTTATACAGTAGTGCCTTGTTCTCAACAAAGGAATTCCAAATACCTGAGAATAGTCAATGGTGTTCTTAGAGGTCCAAGAAGGCGTAAGTCTCTACAGACTTCGATTAGACTTAAAATCCAACCGAAAGAGAGTTCACCTGTTTGCGGTCAAAGCACCTCTGATAGTCCACGAAAATGGCATAAAGGTTGGCGCATGTGAATTTCAAAACATAAACAAGCTGTGCTTAAAGCATGGATTTAGTCAATGGGGTTCCCTCCAACTCTTCCAATGATCACAACGTGTTGCCTACAACAAAGGAAAGCAACACAAGGCTTCTTACAAGGCCAGCACAGCTGTGAGCACCATTTTCTAAGCCGTCTCCAGGTTACTTCCATGGATCTTTTTTTGTCCTACTTCCATCAGAAAGCATTGATTACAAGTACTAACCTCGCCCTGGTGGATACTGATGAAAAAACATTAACAGTTTAGTGTGGTATTCTTTTGAGACTAAGGATTGAGACCTATTATATCCTGAAGGACTTGTATTACTTTTATTTGAAAACCAATTAAATAAAAAGTTAAAGCTATAAGGTTTTGACAATAGGACAGAGGTGTTAAATAATCCCTAAATTAATTGAACTCTGTGTGGTCAAAAGGGATGTAAGAAGGGATTATAGTAATGCCAAAACCACAACAAAGGATAAGGGTTGCTTAAAGAAAGAATAGAACCCTTATAAGGTGCAAGCAAGAAACCTATGCTTGCCCGATGACTCTAAGTTACCTACCATGTTTTGGACAGAAGCAGTTAGTACTGCTTGTTATGTTTTGAACAGGGTTCTAATGACTAGTCCCATCACAAAACAGCCCTATAAACATTGTCTGGGAAAGTTCCCACATCAGTCACCTTAAACCTTTTGGGTGGGCATTTGACTATCTTAACACCATGACCACTTGGAAAATTTGAGGGAAAATCTGGATGAAGGTTATATGTAATAGGTATTGCATGCTCATTAGTAAGGCTTATAGGTCTACAATTTATCCACAAATAGATAGAAGAAACACTTTAATCATGAGAATCATAAGATAAACCGAATGTCCTGGGCTTGGGTCAAGAGTGACTTTGACCGTTACCATTTGACTGATTCTTTAGGTTATACACATTTCAAATCTATGCAAACGGCAGGTACACAAGATCCTCACAATACATGCATGGTACACAAGATGATTCATATTCGGAGTTTGAGTTGATCAAGTAAGTTATTGTTTCCTTCCTTTCCTTCTAATCGCTTTCAGGTCTAAGTTCCATGAAGCTTCTGAAAGTCGTGGATAGAGTAAATCAGACATGCAAAGGAACTTGCTAGGCTTCAAGAACGAAGAACATTTGAAGCCAAAGATACAGCTGAAGTATGGTTTTGTTTTTCAAAAGACACAGAGGAGACTTTTGAACAACAGATTATGGCTCCGCTGGTTGTATTGATCTTTGCTGGCTACATTTCGCTGGGAGATTGGATCCTGCCTGCTATATTTCTGGCTGTTCTGCTGAACCATGTTCCTACTGATCTCGAAACCTGTTCATGCTGATGAAACAAGGCACTTCCTCATGTCACTCATTGGGCTCAATGAACATTCTACAAATTTCCCTCTCCTTCTGACTTGCAAATTCCCTATCCTCATCTTCATAGATGGTGGACACATACCATCATCCTAGTGAACTAGCATTTTCTCTTCCTCGTTTCATAGGCTGCTAATTTGGTGGTAATGTCACCAACTCAGCACCCATTGTAGCCTGTTTTATCCTGTTCCCACTAAGAGGGTGAACACCATGTCATCCTCATCACGAAAATCTTGGAATCTCAACTTCACCAGTTCAGACAAGAGGAACATTGAATGAAGTCCAAGATTTTGTGAAAGTACATTTGTCAGCTATGTTCATGATCAATAAAGGAATAATCACACAGACTATTTACATTGTCTGTTTGCTTGTTTTTTATCCCAACTTGAACCAAGTAGTGTTGCCCAAGCTCTTAATGATTCTGATTGGGTTGAGGCAATGCAAGAGGAGATGCACGTTATTAAAATCAAAAGGTAAGGAAGCTCTTGTCCCTTTGCCTGATCGCAAAATTTGCGTATTGGGACCAAAATGGATTCAGAAGAATAAAAGAGATGCCAAAGGAATATAGTCAGGGAATAAAGCGCAGAGTGGTGACTCAAGGTCATAGGCAAAGAGGGCCGCTGACTATTTAAGTAGGTATTTGCTCAGTTGCTAGAATTGAAGCAATTAGACTATTTTTAGCATTGTTACCTCATATATGTGTTTATGGATAAAGTCAAATGGAGGGTGAGAGTGCCTCCTTAAGGGGAAAATGACGAAGAAGTTTTATGTTACTCAACCTAAGGATTTGAGATTCCCCATTTTCCCTAAGCATGTTTACAAAGTTGTGTAAGCTTTTGTATGGGTCTTACATGCTAGCTCAAGGGCCTGGTATGCAAGATTGTCGACTTTGCTGTTAAAGCATATTACAGAAGAGGTCAATAAGACAAAACACCTTTATTAAGAAGAATTCCAGGATAATAATTCTAGTAGCAGGTCTATGTGGAGAACGATTATTGTTTTTGAGTTGTCCTACAATGAAGGCCTGGTATGATGAATTTGAGGTGTTGATGAAAAGGAGAAAATTTGAGATGAGTGCTATGGTGAGTTAACATTTTTCTTAAGGATTGCTAGTATAAGCGAGAAGCACGGATGGAATCTTTATCATGCCAAGACAAGTATGTCCAGACATGCTAAGAAATTTGATATGAAAGTGTTGAGAACTGCAACAACACCCTTTGACGCTTCAAAGCCTGAAATCCAGAGAGTGAACCTATGATGCTGTTAATGTTCATTTAAACAGATCCATGATAGGTTCCCTCATGTATTGACAGCAGTCTAGGAGCCTGATAGTATGGTTTGCATGATTGCTTGTTCTAGACACAGTTTTACATCTATGGTTCTATGGTACCACAAGGAGAGTTCTCCTTTTGTGTGGAAGCATAGTTACAATGACTATGCTGGTTCACTGGTGATTAGAAATTCCTTACTGTGTTGGATGTCAGTTTCCTGGGTAGAAGCTGATCTCATGCAGTGTAAAAAGCAAACCATTGTGGCTACTTCGTCGAACTGAATCAGAAAGATATTTGCAGTTGCTAACTGTTGTGGTAAGAACTTTGGATTCAAAATCAAAATGCTTGATTATGGTCAATTTTATGAACACAACATTTTGTATGTGATAATCAATAGTACCAGCTGCATTGTCAAAAAACCCAGTTTTTCCACCAAAGACAAAGCAACATAGAAATTTAGGCACCATTTTATTAGAGATGCAAATGAGAAAAATCTTATTCAGGGGCTTTAAGATTCACACAGATGACAATGTTGGCTGAGATTTTATTTGACCAAAGCCTTTGATGGACCGAAGATTCAATTATGTCTTGGTTTCTCCACATTGGATGCTCAATCCCTAATTGCTAGGCCTGAGGGGAGGATTTTTGAGGTCAAGGGGCGCCTGTTGTAGTAAAAATTGTTCCAATAGTTGGTTTTTTGCGTTTGTTTTACCACTTATGTTGTTTATGTTACATGCAATTGGTTCTTATGGTAGTATTTTTTTTCTACTGGATAGTTTTTAGTTTATTACCCCTTGTATGTATTAGTTAATTCTGATAGTATAATTTTTCCTTTGTCATTGTTTATGTTTTGTGTGTTTTGTTCCTAAATCCTTTGGCAGATGGCATCATCAGGAGGGTGGTTTTAGCACTTTTCAAGTGTTATCGTGATGACATGTGGCCTATCTTTGATGATATAAGAATTTCATTCTGGTGTTGAAGTGTTTCCTTCTGTGGTGCAAGAGTTTCCTACTGTAGCGTACTGGTTCATTACTGGTTTGATACCACTTCCGACTGGTTATGTTAATGTTCTTTTAGGTTGACTTTTCTTTTGAGCGGGTAATAAATTGAGTTTTTATTTTAATCAAAGTTCCAGTTGAGAATAAGTTGGCATTTATTCATCAAAGGGCCACCTATTTTAAAGGGATCATTACTGGGGTCTTCTCATTTTAACAGAGTTACCTTGTTACTATCAAACCCTAATTGTATTAAAAGCTCATTTACTCGTTCACTCACGTCTTTGAAAACTCGATCCCCTCTCTACCAACAAGTATCTCTCCATTGCGATCATCCACAGCACAACCACTCAACCCCATTTATTAATCTATAATGCCGCGACTACAAGTACAGATGACGAACGACAATAAGGTGGTGGTACTTGGGAAAAACCCAAAGGTAGTGATGAAGTATCACCAAGTACTTAGACTTACTTGAGGGTTCGCCTTAAGTAAGCTCTTACTCTGACCCCATCATCTATGACTCTTGGTGCCTCACAGTTCTGGTCAACGCTTCACTCAGGCTCCTGAGTTAGGCCCTCCAGCTATCTGGCCACGATTGATAGGACTCCGCTACACTATCTCTGAACGAACATAAGGAGTCAACTTCATTTGGTTGAGATGGAGGAGATTGAAGACTTGCCCATTGCTGATATATATTTGGGTTATGGATAATCCTTGGATACCCGTACTGAAGGCAAGCTTAACCTTCCACAAAAACAAGTCTTACCTAGTGGGGGGGGGTTCTTGGTCACACATATCCAGCATGTCCTTCAGTACTAAAAATCGGTAGCTGGATCAATTTGAAGCCACTGGCTATAGCTCTTTATTTGTTTGTCTGAAGGGGGAAGAGGGTTTTAAATGTCCCAAGGTACATTTTTAAGGGATGGTACATAACATCATAATGCTAAAAGGATTCTTAAGTATCCTAGGTTCCTTCAAATCATTTTGGGCATATGAACTAGGAGATTATAAACCATATCATTTTTTTAAAACTGATCAGCAAAACTTTTTGCTAAACTTGAGGTTAAATTTTAGAAGGGGATCACATGTCCACTATTTTAGCTGACAATGCTTCCCCGCCAAGCTGCTATAGCAGATTACGGGCTACAGGGAAGCTGCACCAGATGACCCTCAACCCATTCCTGAGAACTAGTCAAGAAGACTAGGCCTGAGCCGATCATCTCAAGAACATATACCAACACCACCAAGACCAACAACATCAGACCAAATTCCTCAAGTGTTTGAGCAGGGTCACACTTCAGACCCCATCATTGCCTCTTTTTCAGGAGCCCATGAGTCTGATCCTGACCTTTTCACTTCTACAAATGTGGAAGATGAAACACTGGGAGGATCTTTCCACACCACTCCTCCCAGGTCCACTCAAGTTACCCCTGTAAGGTCCATCTCAGGAGGGCTGAGGACCTGCAACTAACTGCTTGTATTTTCTCTAGTTCTGTTACTTGTGCAGAGATGTTAGTACCCTGTAATCATGAGCTTAAGGCACACAGCTGTTATTTACGGATGTAGTACCAAAATTGGTCAAGAAAAGTCAAAGCATTGAGTCAAACTCAAAACTAATAAAAGGAAGGTTGTGTAGAGTGATTCAGACCAGAAGACGGCGGATGAGCCGATGTGGACTTTGATGCCTTAAATGCATTTGCTAAGTGGCGCCTTGTGACTGTTGAGTTCCACCAAGTCTACTAGTGGTCCTTCTCAAGAATCTGGTTGCGTGTTCTAATGATCCTCTAGTGATGTTCCTACACTAGAGGTTTCCTCCTACTGAGTTTCCTACTGATGTGTCCTTCGTGATGGTGCTCCGACTGTCCCTTCCAACCGTTTCTCCTGGTAGTACAACTGTTTCCTACCATGTAGGTTCGGTTCCTGCTTGCTGAAACAATTCCTCTAGTAGTGGTTACCCCGAAACACCTTCAACACCTGTCATATATGCAGAAAGGGAAAAGGTGTGTGATTGGTTAGAAGAACGCTCATCCAACTCATGATAAGACTTTCAAGCAATTGAAAGAAGAAAGACTAGGTTGGGAGGCTGCTCAGAGATTACAAGCTCAAGAACTAGCATATTTCGAAAAGCAAAGAGCTGAATCTCTTATGCAGGATGCTAATTTAGCTAGGCAAGGTGTCTCAAGACTTGAGATGACTGAAGACCAAAGAAATAGGACAGCAAGAGGTTTCTTGCATCTGCTGTAAACTACTCCAGAATGCTGCTTGGGATATAAATTTTGCCCGTCTTCAAGCAAATCCAGACTTATCTTCCAAAATTTTCGAGGTTGAATTTACTGATGATTATTTTGCAGCCAGGATGGTTGCGTTGGTCAATACTCAAAGAAAAGAACTTGCTGAACAACGGCCTCAAGAATGGAGGGAGAGGCCTATGACACCATCTCAGCTCAGGCAATATATGCGCACTTATGTGAAGAATCAAGGTCCTGCTGTATACTCTACTGGTTGGACTATGGCTCAAGTTCGAAACTCCTCCTGCACACTTCAAGGAAGAGTTGTTGATAAGAATGCCAAAGAGCTGCTACATTCACAATGGGTTTAAAAAAGATGGGCAGTCCAATGACGTAGGCCTCTTCAAAGAAACTCAAGCTGGTGATGATGATAGTAAACGTTGAAGCTCCTTCTCATGGTGTTTCACAGGAAGAAGAAATGTAAAACAACTCCTTCTCGAAATGTTTCACGAGAGGAAGTTGTTGATCCTTCGCATTTTCAGGATATTCCAGACGCTCAAGTTGAAGTTCCTTCTCAGAAAGCTACAATAGAGGATGTTGAAGTTCCTTCTAACATTGCTTCTATAGCACAACACACTGCCTCCTCACTCAAGAAGGTTGGTACCAAGAAGAAGCGATTAGGCAGAAAAGGGTTCATACTCTCAATCTACCATTCCAATTGAAGAAGGAGATCCTGAAGCTGAACACAAAGTGTGCATTAAGTATGCTTCTGATGTGGATTCTGCTTTTGATGATAATACACCTGTTAATTTATATGATGTTGTTGACACTGGAGAGTTATTGAGCCTCACGAGGTTAGGGCTCGTCAATGCTTCTACAGGCTAACAACTCTTCAGCAAGTTACTTCACAAGTCTTAGGTGGAAATCCTTCACTTTTGGGGGGGGGTTACTAGAGCAGACTGATGACAATTTATGGCCGTTGTGATGACATTTTATCAGGACAAGAAAGCTGCGGGAGGTTGGTCTTGTCCTTGTGGAATCTTAAGTTTTGATGGAATTCACCTAGAAAGTGAATGATGGTAGTGATGTTGGAAAACCAACACACCTAGAGTAGTTCAAACAGCTGGAAGCTATATTTCTAGTTTTACTGGTGTTCATGTGTTGGAGCCAGTTAGTGACCCTCTTTTACATATGTTTGTGACAAAGAAGTATCCTCTCTCTGTCAAGCCTTATCGAAAGGATGGTTCGATCATCAGCTTGAATTTTCACGTAACAGTGGGTAATGAACTTACAACTGCGGTTTCAGTTGATCTGCCTTTCTCAAGAAACACATTTACTGATTCCAAGCGTCCTAAGTTCATCGATGGTACTGTTTAAGTTTTGTTATATATCCTCATATATTTTTTTGCTATTTAAAATATATCTTGGATATATAAAGTTTGTATGTAGAATCTCCATACTTATTAGCTTTTGCATAGTATGCCATATTTATTTATTTTTTAGCGCATCAAGTTTTGCTTCTGGAAACTGTTTTTGGCATGCTGCTTGGTTTTATTACAGTGTATTTTGTACAAACAGAGCCATTTTAAGGGATTTGTGTATGTTTGGATTAACCGACCGCAGCAACAAATGGGTTTCACTCACCATTATCTTACAGACAAGAAAAGTTGATTCACCATGAGGGGTACTGCTCTGGTGTGCTTCCCAAAACCGTTGATGTTTGTCATTTACCCAAAGACTGGATGGATTTTCACGTTGCCATATTCTTGAATGCAAGAGTGGCAAGTCCATAGCAAATGGGCTCATGTAAAGACTGCTCAATCCGTTTGATAGATGTAATAGTTTGGTAAAAACTATATGGTTTATCACTCACCAGGTTGTCTTACAACAAAGAGTGGCATATCCAAGTGGGTACGGCTCTTGGTGAAATGACATATCAAATCCCGTTAATGGCTGGATGATATTGCCAAAAATCATTAGGGTATTCCATTCACCAATGATTCATGTTCTAGAGAGAATTGGACTGGTTTTTAACTCACCAGGGTGATGTCATGATTCCACCAAAGAGTTAGCTAGCCCAAAAGTTAATGGCTACTTGGTAAAGGCTTCATCAAATCCATTACTTTTCTTTGATTCACCTCTCCCCGGAGTTAACACACCATGGGATGTGATGAGAATAGTATGTAACCCTAAATTGATGGTTTTCATGTTGCTGATTCAGAGTTTATGAAGGTTGCTGCTTTTGGTGTTCATGCTGTCAATTTCCTTATGTTGCTGCAAAGACTTTCACCTGCTATCATCAGTTTCTGATTCAAGAATAGGAGTTGGTTTGGACTCTGTTGATGTTCCATCCTCTGGAGTTTTCAAAGAAAGATCTGTCTAGAAACTTGAAGTTCACTGTGTCAAATTCAAGTTTAAGGGAGGATTGTTAGGAATATTGTAATAGATAGTTACTACTAGTAGGTAATGTGTAGTTCCTACTAGTAGAGTAAAAGTTCTGCTGGTAGTAGTCCGTATCCTACTGTTAAGGAATAATGTTAATAGTTAGTTGATGGCGAGATCACCGTTTATTCCTGCCTGGTAGAACCAACAAGTGTAGTCCTTGGTAGTATTAAGCTTACTCCGAGATGAAAGTATAAGTTAGTTGAGTTGATAAGGATATGCATGAGATATCCTAGGAAGTGATAATACTTATCTCTTTAGCAAGTATTAGGTAACAGGTTGTGAGGGTTTCATGAGTATTTAAGAAACCTACGGTCTTAGATGAAAGGGGAGATCGAAAAACACTTTTATTGTTAATAGAAAAGATCCATAGAGGATCATTGTTTGAGTAATTCTTCTTCTTTAACTATGTTGTTTATATTCCGCGTAACAATAAGTTTAATTTTCTGTTTAGAGTCTCTCTAGAGTTGCTTGTGATTACATAAGTACTCTACAACCTTAACAGCTTGAAGATCATCTAGGGCTGGACCCTACAGTAGGTGTTTTAAATTGCCAAAAAAGCCTATTTTTAAAGAACGGGGATTCGTTCACCGTTCGACGGTTTTGTGGTTTTAAAGCTTAATCAAACTCCGTTTCGTTCAAGTATTCCTTAATCCTTACTTTTTAGTTAATTAGTAGTTTTACTTAAAAGTGAAAAAATCGAATTAGGTTAATTTTTTTTAGAAATTAGGGTTTTAAGTTTCTTTTTTTAGATTTTCGTTTACTTTTCTAGTATAATTTTGTGTGCCTTTCTCATACTAGTATAAGATGCCTTATTTATTCTCGTAGATTTAGAATCCAATCCAAATCTTGATTCTATATCAAACATCAAATGGCAAACCACCTCTCGACATTCCAATTCACGATCTCGTGTGATTGGGGATAAACGACCCGGGAATATTACATATTACTTTCGGTTTCATTGATTAGAGTGGATTTTGATCCTTATTATATATTTATTTATATTTATATATATAAAGGGTGAATTTAAAACTTCAATCTATTTTTGGCGCCGCTGCCGGTGAGGAGTGTAAGCGTTTGTCGTTTCATTGTGTTTGGATTATTTGTGCTTGAAGACCCTTCCCCTTGTGAGAATTTGTTCTCATTCCCTACTGTTGATATTTACTTTTATTATTATAAAAATCCAAAAATAAAAAAAAAAACAAAAAATTTTCCATTCTTTTTATTTAATCTAAAACCAAAAACAAAAAAAAAACAAAAAGAGTAAAAACAATTGTCCAATTAAAAGAAATAAAAATCACAAGATTATGTAAAAGAACCCCTAACAAATAATACTTTTCACTGAAGTATTTCATCCATCAATAATCTCGAACCAAAGAATCAAAAACTTACCCTTTTGTGTCACTTGCGAGTGTACGGTTTACTTTGACAAGATAAACAAACTCAAGAGGGTATAAGGCGTGTTTTGTTCTAGAACTACGACCCTAAAGGAAAAAGGTTTTTAATAGCTTCACACTTTCCTACTCCTCTGCTCCTTTGTGCGTTTTTATTTTCGAAGAGTTACCGAGAAGCTTGTTGATAATTAGGTTTAAGTTGTCTTATCTCGTTGTCCGTTGTTAGAATAAATTGTGAATTCATTGTCTGAATAAACAACAAAGAACCAAAAAAATTAGTGGGTGAATTGATTCCTTTTGTATGTTTAGTCTTGCGCACGTCGTTCTTAATCCGAATCTTTAACCGTCTCCAACAATAAGCCCCACGCGCTTTTGTTGAACCATTTTATCTTGAAGACCAAATGAAAATACATCTCCTCCCGTAGTACGATGGATGATACTCTACTATGGCTCAATTGCTCGACAGCACCCACCGATGGTTACGAGGATGCCATCATTGTTCCCAGATCACCGCGGACAACTTTGAGCTTAAACGCGTTTGCTTACCCTCGTTCAAAACATAATTTCTTTAGACATGAAAAGAACCCTCATGCTCACATTCGATATTTTCAGACAAGATCACTTCTATGATGAAGGTTCCGAACATCCGAGTCACGTCGGTAAAGCTTATGCATTTCCCATTTTCTTCTTCTGGGGGGCACGCCCGGAGTTTGGCCTGTTAGAAAGGAAACCACCTCGATCGATTAAAGAACATGGGATGTCCTCGTAACCCTCGGTGGGTGCTTTGAGCAATTGAGCCATAGTACGAGTCCAAAACAACAAATCTTCGAAATGAAATCACGAGATTTCAACAAAGATTTGATGAGACATTTTATGAGGCATGGGATCGATTCAACGATCTTCTTCGGGCATGTCCACATCATGGATTTTTGGAGTTACATCAACTCGATACATTCTATAATGCCTTGAACTCTAATGATCAAGATTCGTTGAATTCCGCCGCGGGTGGTAACTTTTTGGATAAAATGCCCTGTGATTGCCTAAGAATCATTGAAAGCAAATCCAAAGTTCGTAATTCACGTAACAAACCAGTTGTTGCAAAAGTGAGTTCGAGCTCTTCTACCCCCGGTATTTCTCCCGATGTTGCCGAACTGAAAGATATGGTGAAAGCTTTACTTCTTGATAAGAAATCCCAAGCTCCCACTCCCGTGAAAGCGGTCGAGGAAAGTTGTGTTACTTGTGGTGGTGCTCATTCTTACCGAAATTGTCCCGCCACCAATGGCAACGTTTATCGTGACAATATTCAAGAGTACGTCTCTCAAGCCGCCGCAGCTAACTACAACCAAGGAAATACCGGTTACCGAGCCCCGATTGCTAATCAAATTCGACCTCCCGGTTTTCCTCCCGTTCAAAACCAAGGAAATAACCAAAACCGTTACAACCAAAACCGGGGAAATACTTACAACCAAGGCCAAATTTATCGACCTCCGATTAATCAACCCCCGGTTCACCAAGCTCCACCTTACCAAGCTCCGGCTCCTCAAACACAAGGTGTGACAAAGACCGATTTTGAAAGCTACGTCAAAGCTAATGATGCGGTAATGAGAAACATGCAAGACCAAAATCAAAACTTGCAAAATCAAATGACCAATTTAACGGACATGCTTTCCAAATTCGTGAATGCCAATACCGCTTCATCTTCGGGTACGGGTTCTCTCCCGAGTAACACCGTTACTAACCCGAAGGAAGACTTGAAGGGTATTACTACCCGAAGCGGTGTTGCTTATCAAGGACCCACGATTCCTACTACTTCTTCTTCTCCTAAAGTAGTGGAGCGTGAAACCGAGGTCACAAAGGACACGATGCTTCCTACTAATAACGGAAGTACCAAAGACGTCCAACCTCCGGTTGTCCAAGTTCAACCTCAAGTACCAAATTCTGAGCCCGTTGTTATTTCCGTTAGTGCTCCGATGCCTAACTTGAAACCAACAATTCCATATCCTTCAAGACGTAATGATGAAAGGCGCGTGAAAAGCTAACGAACCAAATTGAAATTCTACGAATCTTTAGAGATTTGAGTTTCGAAATTATCTTTTACGGATGCCTTGATGCTTGTGCCAAAAATTCGCCTCGACACAAAAACCGTAATCGAAAACAAAGAAAGTTTGAGTGAAAATGCTCAGAACTCCATTGAACAAAAAGCTCGATCCTAAACAAGTTACCAAAGAAACTTGGAGACCCTGGCCGATTTCTTATTCCTTGTGAATTCTCTGGGATTAATACATGCAACGCCTTGGCCGATCTTGGCGCAAGCATTAATCTTATGCCATATTCCGTCTGGAAAAATCTCTCTCTTCCCGAACTAACCCCGACTTGCATGACGCTTGAGTTAGCGGATCGATCAATCTCTGAACCAATCGGTATCGCTGAAGACGTCTATGTGACGGTGGGAAAGTTCCAATTTCCTGCAGATTTCGTAGTCGTCGATTTTGAGCCAGACCCCCGAGTTCCCTTAATCCTCGGGAGGAGTTTCTTAAAGACCAGTCGTGCATTAATCGATGTATACGAAGGTGAAATAACCCTTCGTGTTGGCAGAGAGGCCATTACATTCAATCTGGACCAAACTTCGAGATACACGGCTAATTACAATCATATGACGGCAAACCGAATTGACGTCATTGATATGGCTTGTGAAGAATACTCTCAAGAAGTTCTTGGTTTCTCAAATGTGATCTCGAGTGGCAATCCCACTCCTTACTATGATCCAATCGTTTCTACCACCTCTCCTACTTTAACTCCATTTGGGGACAGTGATTTTCTCCTTTTCGAAGAAGCCGACTCTTTTCTTGCTATAGAGGATGATCCAACTTCACCGGAAGTTGATCCAACATATTATGACCCTGATGGGGACATTCTTCTCCTCGAAGCAATTCTTAATAGTGATCCATCACCACCACCTCCCAATCAAGGAAATTATTTTCTAGAAATTCCAAAAGATCTTAAAATTTGTGAAGCAAACAATGAAAAATCTTCAGTTAATGAGCCCCCTGAGGTTGAACTCAAGGACTTGCCACCTCATTTAGAATATGCATTTTTGGAGGGAGGTGACGACAAGTTGCCCGTCATAATTGCTAAAGACTTGAGTATCGAGGAGAAAGCCGCTCTCATAAAGGTTTTGAAGTCACGCAAGCGAGCCATCGCTTAGAAACTCCTGACATAAAGGATAATCCCAAAATATTATACTCTAAAGATTCTTATGTAAGATGACTACAACCAGCAGGTCCAACACCAAAGACTGGTGAATCCAAAGATCCACAAGTCATCAAAAAGGAGGATTGAAAAACTTCTTGATGCCGTATTAGATTTACCCGATCTCAATAGTCCTTGGGTAACCGTACATTGCATACCAAAAAAGGGGTGTTTTTACGTTGTTGCAAATAATAAGATAAAATTGAATTAGTATCCAACTCGAATTGGTCACAGGGGTGGCATGTGTGCATTGACTACCGTAAGTTAAATGAAACCACCCGTAAAGACCATTTTCCACTTCCCTTTATGGACCAAATGCTCGAGAGATTAGTGGGAAATGATTACTATTGTTTTCTAGATGGTTTCTCGGGTTACTTTCAAATTCACATCGATCCTAAAGATCAAGAAAAGACAACATTCACGTGTCCTTACGGAACGTTCGCCTATCGTCGCATGCCATTTGGCTTATGCAATGCACCAGGCACGTTCCAGAGGTGTATGTTGGCTATCTTTCATGACATGGTCAAAAAGATGATGGAAGTCTTTATGGACGACTTTTTGGTCTTTGGGAATTTATTCGAAAATTGCCTCTCTCGTTTGGATAAGATGCTTCAAAGGTGCGAAGACACCAATCTTTGTCTAAATTGGGAGAAAAGTCATTTCATGGTCAAGGAGGGCATTGTCCTCGGCCATAAGATTTCAAAGAACAGATTGAGTTTTGATAAAGCCGAAAGTCGATATGATTCTAAATTACATCATCTCACTACCGTCAAGGGTGTCTGTAGTTTTCTTGGGCATGCCGGTTTTTACCAACGTTTCATACAAGACTTCTCAAAAATAGCCCGCCCAATGACTCACCTGCTTGAAAAAGAGACTCCATTTTTCTTCTCAAAAGAGTGTATCGAATCCTTTAATACACTTAAAAGAAAATTGACCGAGGCTCCAATTTTGATTGCTCCCGACTGGGACTTGCCCTTCGAACTCATGTGTGATGCAAGCGACTTTGCAATTGGGGCAGTCCTAGGGCAACGAAAAAACAAGCATTTCCAACCAATTCACTATGCCAGCAAAACAATGATCGAAGCTCTAGCACACTACACTACAACCGAAAAAGAATTGCTTGCCGTAGTGTACGCTTTTGAGAAATTTTGGTCATATCTCGTTTTGTCCAAGAGCATAGTATATACTAACCATTCTGCTATAAAGTATTTCTTCGCTAAGAAGGATGCTAAGCCAAGACTAATGCGGTGGATCCTTTTTCTCTAAGAATTCGATGTTATCATCCGAGACAAAAAAGGAGCAGAGAATCTGGCCGCCGATCATCTTTCCAGACTTGAGAACCCTCATCAAGATAAATTCGAGAACAAGGAAATCACTGAAACATTTCCCCTCAAAACTCTTGGATCGGTTGCTCTTCGTGTTGATAGTATCCCATGGTTTGCAGATTTCGTAAACCCATGCGGGGAATTTCATTATCAAGGGAATGTCATCCCAGCAGAAAAAGAAATTTTTCAAAGATGTCAAACACTACTTCTGGGACGATCCCTTTCTATTCAAGATCTGTGCAGATCAAATCATACGACGGTGTGTGCATGGGCAAGAAGCTATTGATATCCTCAAAGCTTGTCATGAAGGACCCACCGGGGGCCATCATAGTGCCAATCTCACCGCTCGAAAAGTATTTGATGCCGGTTTCTTTTGGCCAACCATATATCGAGATGCCCATACAATGATCAAATCTTGTGATACGTGTCAAAGACAAGGTAAAATTTCACAACGAAATGAGATGCCTCAAAACGCTATCCAAGTTTGTGAAATCTTCGATGTATGGGGTATCGATTTTATGGGACCATTTCCGTCTTCGCATGGGAATAAATACATCCTCGTAGCCGTTGATTATCTTTCAAAATGGGTTGAAGCAAAGGCGCTCCCCACAAATGATGCTAGAGTTGTAGTTAAGTTTTTAAAATCTCTGTTTGCCCGATTCGGAACACCTAGAGCTATTATAAGCGATCGTGGGACCCATTTTTGTAATGATCAGTTTGCAAAAGTGATGTCTAAGTATGGGGTCACACATCGTCTAGCTACCGCTTATCACCCTCAAACAAGTGGTCAAGTGGAGGTGTCCAATCGAGGTTTGAAACGTATTCTAGAAAGGACGGTTGGAGAAAACCGTGCCTCATGGTCCGACAAACTAGATGACGCTTTATGGGCATTTCGTACTGCTTTTAAGACACCAATTGGTTGTACGCCTTACAAGTTAGTGTACGGAAAGTCTTGCCATCTACCTATCGAGTTAGAGCATAAAGCATATTGGGCTTTGAAACATGCTAACTTCGATCTTAAAACCGCGGGTGATCACCGGAAGCTTCAACTTAATGAACTTAATGAGCTTCGTGATCAAGCTTACGAGAATTCTTTGATTTATAAAGAGAAGACGAAGAAACTTCACGATTAAAGAATCAAAAACCGTGCATTTTCATGTTTGTGATGCTAGTTTTACTCTTGTAACTCTCGTCTAAGAATATTCTCCGTGAAGCTTAAACTTGTGCTCAGAGGCCCTTTCACCATCACCAAAGTTTTTCCATACGGAACCATTGAGTTATCTCAACCCAATGGTCCAAACTTTAAGGTGAATGGTCATCGAATTAAGCACTACTTTGGAGGGGACGTACCAAAATTGGTTGTCCCGGATCTCCAAACCTTCCCCAAGGACAAATAAATACGGGGATTGGGTCAAGCTTACTAAACAAGCGCTTCGTGGGAGGCACCCCATGCTTATCCATAGTTATGTTACGTAGTAATGAATAAGTGTTTTTGTTGTGAGGAGGCTTGCCTCTTTCCTTTTCCGTGTTTTGTGTTTTGTGTTGTATTGTCCAGGATTGTCCCGATTTTTGAAGCCTCTCGTGCTCGCGGTTTTGTCCATCGATCACAAGAGCTTCAAATCCTCGGCTTCAATTGGGAATCCAATATCCTAATCTTATCGACTAACGTTTATCTTTAAGCATACTTAATAAATGGCTTAGGATTTACGTAGAGACCCTTCGTAAAACATTGAGGACAATATTTCATTCTAGTATGGGGGATCTTCGATTTGATTGTGCCTGCAGCTGTTGTTTTCGCGTAATCCCGATTTTTACCACCAAAATTTCAAAAAAATGAAAAAATTTAAAAAAAAATTCAAAAATAGAATAAGTATTTTGTCACAATTTTGACTTTCCTGCTGAGTAGAATAAGAATAAATTTTGACTCGATCGAGCGTGTTGAGCTCTAGCTTGTTCCTTAACATTTAGACTAAGCGTTCGCGGGTTGCGAAGAACGAAAAATGAATAGTGTTTTATTATAGTGGGTGCATAAACAAGGAATAGATTGATAATCTTAAGAGCTCATGTGTGTAATTTATCGCTTTCTCTCCCATAAGCTCTTAACCTGATAAATATACATGCTACTTTTGGAGATTAAATTTAAATCAATAATTTTTATGTAGTATATAGCAAAAACTTTAGCCTTAGTTCAAATTTATACTTGAATTTTTCAAAAAGAAGTCTTCCCTATATATAAAAAAATGATGATGAAAAATGAAAAAAAACATAATAAATATAAACTGTGGGCTGATAAAAGTTTGCTGTATCTTGCCGGCTCACAACCGATTAAGCCCACTTTTATAGCTTTTATTTTTCCTAAATCCAGTACACCTTAATCCCACTTTTTTGTATTTTTTTTATAATCGTTTATTATTTTTTTTATCATTTTTCTTTTAAACTGTTTTTAATTATAATAATTAAATAAAAATCAAAAAAATATTTCTTTTAGAAAATTTTTATTTTATCAATATACTAGGAAAAATAGTAAAACTTTCGTAAGGTTATTTTTGCAAAATTTCATTTTTTTAAAGAGCGGGATTCGTTCCCGTGCTCATTTTTCGTACTTTCTAGCTCAATTTAACTCTGTTTTCGTGCTAGTTTTCTTTAAACTTCCTTTTTATCAGATTTAGTACATAAAAGTGATAAAAATCAATTTAAGCATAATTTTGAAATTTAGGATTTTTTAGTGTGTCGTTTAGCTTCCCGTTTCTTTTTAGTATTATTTGTGTAATTTTTCGTTTTTAGTGTGATTGCTTTATTTTTTCCCGTTATTTAGAAAATCAAACCCAAATTCTTTTCCATTAAGCATTGTTATTCAAACCAACTTCCGACTTTCTAATTCGCTCTCGTTGGGGATAAACGACCTAGGAATATTCTATACTGCACTCGGTTTCATAGATTTTGTGGATTTTGATCCTTTTTATATATTTATAGTTTATTATATAGTTATTATTTTCACTAAGGGTTAATATATCATCAATCAACAAGTAACACAAAGGAATAATCCTAAAAAAATCACTTTTATTATTAAAATACTCAAAATCCAAAAGTTGAAAATAACATTTTTAACATGGCTCCAAATGTCAAAAGAAAAAGAAAAAAAGCTAAAACATATCAATCACTTAGAACAATACAGACAGTTGCGAGACGCGCGGTCAGGATCAGCTTTAGTTGTCTTCTTTAACATAGGCTTACTACTTGCGGTGGATTCAAGATCCGAGTCTACCCCTTTTTCTGATGCTTCATGCTCTAGAGGCTCATCCTCATCCTCAATCAACCAACCATTCATGTTGCGAGATGATTATTTGAAAGAAGGCGAGATGATGATTAAGGGAATGTGTGGGTGAAGACTCTAGGAGATATAAGATCATTTTACAACTCTTTTGACTTTTTAGATTTGTGACACGAACGCGAAGAAAAATATTCTAGTGTGAGAAAATATATACCTAGATGCATAAGACATATAGATATAGGCATATATGTTTATCTAAGCATGCACCGACACAATAATCAAGGAGATTAATGTGTAAGACTCTATGGCATTTAAACGTTAATCGTAATATATTAAGTTAATACAGTGTAAGTGTACAATTAACACGTAAGTCATGTAAAATGAAGCATACAAAACATGATAATTGTAAATGTATTCGTCATGTAAAACATGTTATCATTTAGCATTTAGGAGCATGTGTCATTTAGATAAACTAAGAAATATTTTATCAAAATTGCTAGAAAAGACAAATGCCTTTATAGTGGACATGCATTTAATATCTAAGCAATTAAACGTTGAGCATCAAGATTATGAGGACATATAATTGCATTACATGTGAACAAGTAATCATCTTGAAATATTAAAGCACATATGTGAGGTGCATTGTGTCTAGATTGACTAAGGAGAAGCCTAATTTCTACGTGCTTAGTGTGTACTCCTAATGAGATACAAAGTCTATCGATGTAGACTATCATTAGACATATTTAGGGAGAGCCATTTAATCAATTTAGAGAATGAATATGAGACTATCACTAGTGGTGCTCAATTCAGGCTAAACACGACCATTTTTACGGGTTATACACCGAACCCAACTTCACTCTTGGAAGCATTCAACCGTTAAGTCAAATTGAATTTCTAGTCAATTGATTCTCCAGTAGTCATTCTCATGTTAGACAAAATAGAATTCTTATATTTTCCTAATGAAGTGTAGCAAAGATAAAATTTGTATTATCTTTTCATAAAGGGCCTAACATGACTCAACTAACATACTTTAATTCCGGTTCGCATAATCCTAATCAAGATGTGTGGAATTCTAAGATAAGCGTAAGCAAGATGTTTTAATCTTTTGTTCAAGATCTATAGGTTGTTTGGTTTCGATTACATATTGCTTGATTTAATAGATGTCTTATATTTATTCATCTACATGTGTAGTTGTCACATGTGATATTTAACGTGTTTTTAGTTTTTCAAAAAGCCAAGAATGTGCTTATTGTACAATGATAAAATATGTTATTTAAAGTGTTTTAAGAATTCTCCATTTCATGTCATGTGAAATGAATCTCATTAATATTATTTATCTTAATAGAGTTTGTGATTCTTTGATGATAAATAATTGAAAAGAGACATATTTTATTTTTAAACAAATATGCTTTTCTAAAATTATTATTCTTATCAATGTTGTATATTATAATTAAATAAGTATTTGAATAAATGTATTTTTATTTGTTTATGCCCTGACACATATTTTAATAGGTTATTTTTCAATTCTAATAACTTGTATTTTTTAAATTATATGTAGTGTATTTTCTTGTAACACGACCATTTATGCTGCGAAGAAAATAAAATGCATCGGATATATATTATCCTTTATCAATCGTTTAATACGATAAGTCCATAAAATCTTTAAACACAATGTTTCCCAAACATCAAGTTATCCTAGGTGAATAAACAAGAATATTATTCTTATTTGAGAATTAGTTAAAGAGAATTTAGCTTGAGTGTGCTTTATGTTTGTAAGAGCAAAGTTTACATATATGCTTTAGTTTTGCTCGTGTTTGTTTCGGAATTACACATTTACCAATTGCATTGCAATGTAAATTGCTTGAATATTTCGGACGAAACATCCAAGTCGTCAATCCTACTTCATTGTGTATTTTATGCATGTATAAAACATATTAGTCTAATATTTGGAACACAACCATTAGACAAGTAGACTCAATATGACATCATCAACACAAGTGTGAGTTATGATCCGATGCATATTCTTTTCGTCTAGAAAAAGGATGTAATTATTTTCATATCAATCAAGTGTGATTGAGTTATGTAGATCCAAGATGATATCTTTTGTTATGTTTTGATATAATCTTAAAACTAAAAAAATAAGAATCCGATTTCATGTCCATACACGAAAACTTGTCAATGAGATTCAATAAAGATATCAATCATAATTTGAATAATGAATTGATATATTCTTGAAATCTTTCTTGATCCTCACGAACACTCATTTAAAAGAAAATAAATAAATATTTAAATAGTGTGTTCCATTAATCCCAAGATTTGTTTTAAGATGTGAGTTGATGAATAATGATATTTAATTTATTATCCAAAGTTGTTAAATTTTACTTGTGCGAAAAACTATTTGTTGTTATGTATAATATGCATAGTTTTTGATATTTTATGAGTATATAAATGAGTTTTTTAACCATTTTTATACAACACGTATCTTTTGTAAAATACTATATGTTAAAAAATAATAATTATGTGTGTATGTTAGAACCATGTAAGCACAAACATTTTCTTTTTCTTAGTTACTAATGTATTAATACATTTAATAATATACTTGACGAGTTATTGAACTCTTATTCCTAAGCATATTCCCATATCCGAAAAGATTTACAAGATGCTTATGCAACATTTGTAAATTAAGTGATCTATGCCTATATGTGATGCAAGAGCAATTTTGTCATCTTAATGCAATAAATCTAGCATGAGTTCTAGTTAGACATAATCCGAAAAACTAGCTACAAACAAATAGTGTACATGACACATGTGGCTTAGATTATTCCAATTAGCTTAATTACAAATAGCAAACGATCATTTATAATTTCTACTAACAAACTTAAGACATAAAGAAATGCACATAATCATATAGCATAACATATAAAATGCTTGTTGTCGTTTTGTGTATTAGATACAACAATGTATACATAGCTCGGTTTCATTTGAAAAAAAATTAGTTTCCCTCCTCGTTATTCAAAAATTAACCATTTAAAATATTTTGAAAAGTTTAATTATACATTTTTCAAAGAATACTAACTAGAAATGTCTGACTCAAATAGGAAAAGAAAAATATAAAGTATTACATTATACCGAGACTCAACGTTGTGACAATAATGTATTATTTTGCCTATCTGACTTACTAAGTTGAAAATTAAATACTTTAAAGTATTTTATATGAAAGTAGACTCAATTATATTCGGAATGGCGGGTGGCACGACTTCTACGGACTTACAGTTGATTTTATATGAATTTTCAAGTTTTCGAAAAACTGTCGAATCAGACAGGTGGCCCCCTTAAATATAAGGGGGCCGGCCAGGAATTAAGGGGCCGTCATACACTTTAAGGGGGCCGGTCATCTGACACTCAGATTTGTCATTTTTTATACAAAATTTTTTATTGACTTTGCAAAAAGGTGTACAACTTTCTAAACTTGATACCGAACATATAACACTTATTTTAAACATCATTTTTTACCTCGAGCAAGTATAATTAGTGTATTTAATAACAAAACTAATACAAGTTAAGCAACAAAACACTTTTCATATTTAATCCCTCTTCATGGGTAATTTGATACATGGATCGTACTCAATTTTTAAAACCATTTGTTTTAAAAATTAGAGCGACGTGGCTCCTGATACCAATTGTAGAAATTGTAGAATACCAATAGTGGAAAGTTTCCATTTAAAAACTTAAAATATTTCTTATCAAATTATCCATCAAATTAGATGCAATATGATAAGTGTGAATAATACATCTATATCCACTAGAACATGTCATAGCAATATAAGCACAATCACAATGTTAACTTCTATCTATGACACAATCATCATCCAAACAATATAAGCAACAATCAACACACATACAGATCTTATGCAAATATAAATGTAAGGTGATTAGGTAAATAAAGATGTAAAGCGAAAAGTAAAAGAAAGTGCAAACCTGACGCGATGATTTATAGTGGTTTGGTCATGAAGCACCTCTTCGCCCTACTCCACTCCTCGAGTACCCAACTCAAGAGTTACGTCACTAGTCAACAAGCTCCCTTTAGGCGGAGAAAACCAAACACAACTAAGATTACACCAATTTCCGACACTAAGCCAAATGTCGAGTTCTAATCATAGCTAGAACCAATCTATCACAACTAACCACACTACTTCACAACAATTCATAACTTCTCTTCACCACACAACTTCACTTCACTTCACGACTTCACTTTACTTCACGACTTCACTTTACTTCACAGCTTCTTCACTATGATTCACAACTTCTTCACTACGATTTACAACTTTACTTCACCTAGACACTACTACGATCAAACCAATCTAACACTACTTACAAAGATCACCCCGATCTAACTATACTTCCTATGATCACCATGATCTAACAACTATACATACCCTGATCACCATGATCTAACTATTACACAAGTTTGGAATACATGGACTCGATCTATACATTGTGAATGTAAGACATGTCATGAATGCACTAACTAAACTACATAACTTCGTATCTTGATGATAACGAGAGTTCTTCTCTTGCACTTGGAGGAATAAGCTTGAATCACATGGAAACAAATGCTTATGATTACATGATCAAAGGTTTTTAGAATATGTGTGAGATGTATAAACTGATTTGAGACAGAAAGAAAAGGTGCAAAAGGGTGAAAAATCAGTAGGGAACAGTCCAGTATTTATAGGCAATCTGGGGGGTGGGGATTTTTGTTTGGCCGGTCCCCTTAATGATTAAGGGGACCGCCTTTATAATTAAGGGGGCCGCCCAGCCTGGACGCTCCTTTTTTTGTCTTTTCTGGGGGAGGTGTTTTCTAGAACATTTCTAGCAGTTTTTAGGTAGAAAATTTGAATTCAAAATATTTATTTGAATAAAACATTTCTTTTAAATCTAAAAATGTTTGTGACATTTTTATAAAAAAATGTGAGGTTAAATAAAAATTCCTTTGATCATAAAATAAATTAAGCATTTATTTATTCATTCCTTAAGTGATTTACGGAGGGTGCAAACTTCGTTGAAGCAGACTTGAGACGTCGAGAGATGTTGTCATATGAATGCATTGATGATTTGTGATCACGAGTAACTTAAGCACTTTACGTTATGTGTTATAAGGTGCATGTTTGTCATCACCAAAACATGAAGAGAATGTACAGATTAAATATCGTAATATTTCTACCAACAAGAAGATCACATACAATACTTGTCATTCAACTTGGTTTACTTATTCGGCAAAGTAAACCTAGTAAATTCAATGATTAACTTCTAATAAGAAATTGAACGTTGAAAAACCTTCGTGCTTTACTTTACGTTTTTTATACTGGTATGTGCTTAATTACACATACCTTTTTCCATTAAAAACGGACTTAAATGACCAAAAACAGACAAAAACTGCCAAATATATGTTTGTTTTGCATTTGTATTGTGCAGGAAACGGATATCACACAAAAGGACGAAAAACAAAGCCAAAAACGACAAAACTAAGCACGGAATGGAAATGTGTGAAAAGACAAAGCCAAAAAGTCAACCAAGTCAAAAAGTCAACAGAAAAGTCAAACAGTCAAAGTCAGAGTCAACTCCGAGAAACTGAATCAGAAAAGAATATAACTTGAGGGACTAAATTTGCCAATTCCCAAAGTTATATTACAAGTAGAAAGAAGACAAGGGCTGAATTTGCAATTTACTTAAAATACAAGTAGAGGGGGCAAAACTGCCAAACCCCCATACTTGTATTAACACAAGGACTGTTTTTGCAAAGACATATATAAGGTTGAGGGGGCATTTCTGCCAATCCCTCAAACCTGTATTATTAACAAGGACGAATCTTGCAAAACCAGTTATAACTTTGAGGGGCCTAAGCTGCCAACTGACCAAACTTTTACCCTGTCACTTCAAAACCAATTTTCCCGCCAATCTAAACCCAGAACCACTCACGGGTTCTTCTTCCATCTATTACCCTGCACCTTCATCAACACCATGGATAAAACACACTCCTCACCTCCACTAACCCTCTTCAGCCCCCCTAAATACCTTTACACCTTGGCAATCCTCACCATTTTTAATATTCGATGGTTGAGATGACTTTGAAAGAAGCAATGTTGAATCAAAGGCTGGGATTTTACTTAAAATCCTCTCACACAACAAAAACACTTTGGTTTTTGTCTCTACAAAGAAACACAGAAGAAAGAAGAGAGGAAAAGGCAAAAAAACCAA
>BQNB010008114.1:0-32568 GCA_026074375.1 Tanacetum coccineum
TTTTAGGTTTTTCCCCCTTTGTTCGGGGCCCGTGCTCTCGTTTTCTAGCTTAATTTCTTAATTTTTAGGTTTTTTCTTAAACGTTTTTGTTTATTATTGTTTAATTTAACTTCCTGCACTCTCAAATCATTTTTCTAATTCAAACTCCAATCTTTCGACTGTATCGATTCTCCAGTCCAACCTCGTTGGGGATAAACGACCCGGGAACATTCTATACTACTTCTCGGTTTTCTTGACTTTGTTTCTAGACTATTCTTACTATATATATTCGATATTTTATTATATATTATATATATTTTAAGGTGTGGTTTGGACGAATCATTACCCATAAGATTCACATAACAAGAGACATGATCCAGATGTCGGGGAGGATTGAACAAATGTTTAGCCATATTATTTAGTGAGAGAAAGGAAAGATGTGTGTTTTCTAGAGAGAGAAACACACACCTTATTACAAGTGAAATGAATCCCCACCCCTTCATGGAAGTATGGAGGGGATATATATAGCCCTGGACAGGATCTACTTACTACACTTGACATTTCTAGTCCCTGCATGTCCGGCTAATATAAACTAATGTAATTTCGTATTAGCCGACATATTTTAAGGCTAACATAAGTGTCATTCGTCTACTTTTAAAAGGTCATTCTCATAATATATTTTTTTGCGTCAATCAATAAACGAATCTCATTCTCGTTTATTAAAAGTCGGTCTAATCTTTCTCCGTAAGCATACGTCTCGATTCTTTTTATTTCTTCAATTATGTTATTTTTAAAATAATGATTACTGGTGTCTAGTTTCTACTTCTCTTCCAAAGTGTCATACTTTAGAATAATAAAACCTAGATGCATGAGGCTAGTTCCCCCCCGCAAATGTTTTTACGCTTATATGTATCTGTGTGCACTTGTCTACACTTTGTTTTTTAGCACAACAATATCTTGATTCTTCGGTGCCCCAAAAAAGGGGGAGCATACACCGAATGGGGAGCACTTGCAAGCGACCTACACACATTTAAAAATTGTATCAACTTTCTGCAATCGATGTAATTTATTTGATCCCACGAGATCCGAGTTTAAAGTGAATAAAGCATAGAAATGTATATATCATGGGGATGACAATAACACAAGAAGGGGAGCATAGAGATATGTCAGTAAATAGTATGGAGTTGGTTAAACCGTGATGATAGAAGACTTTACTAGGATGATGCAAGCTCACCTTTCATACATTAAATAGGATGGGGATTCCAAATATGATTATGGTTCATGTCTACACCCAAAACTTTACCGTCCATCCACTTCAAATTCACTTCACAACCGAAAAGGTCCTCTTCTCATACCTCACTTAAATACTTTAAGTCCTACCTTGTTTTTTTAAGCCCTTATTTACTCTCTCATTGTCTCATAACCCTCATCTAAAATATCCAAGAAACACAAAAAACACCTCAACCATTATTATCTCAGCTGTCTCTCAGTCCTGCCAACCTATATACTTGAACATCTACATTTTCCTCATTCCTTTATCCTTTTATCACTCAAATACCAATACCTGCTCTTCTCGTTGCCTACTTTCTCATCAGTCATGAACCTTTTCTAAACTATCCAAGGAACACACAATCACCTTCACCTTTATTTCTCATATCTTCTCATAATTCAAACCTATATACTCGGAGTACGTAACCTCTTCTCATGTCTTCTTCTCAAACATCCTACATATATGCTCCAACCATAATCCATATAAACTTTTTGCATTCTGCAAAAGTATAAGAAATGGAAGTGTAAACACAATAACTTTTAAACTTTAACTAAGTGTTATAGTTTACATATTTTGTCACATCAAAAAGGGGGGAGATTGTTAGTGCAAAATATTACGATTATTTAATCTATAATACGATCTTCGTTAAGTTATGATTATACGACAAACATGTAACTTGTAATACGTAACGTAAAGTATGCAAGTTACTCGTAATCACAAATCATCAATGCATACACGTATCAACATCTTTCGATGTCTCAAGTATGCATTGCAAGGTAGACATTGGTTTTAACACACACCCGACTCAGGAAAAAATGAGTCGTAACATCAACAATAAGGAATGTCAATACAATATTAAACTTACAGGATATCAAAGAAATAAGTTTTTTGTCTTAAACTTTATATTTTTTAACAATAGCAGACAAAACTATTTCCTTAAAAATTATTTAGATCAAAATTAATATTGAATAAAGAAATGTTTTATTTGGTAATTATTTTGAATTTCAAAATCTGGTCATTTCCCCCCTAAAATAAGTGTCACTTTCACCAGACAAGTTTGTCACCACAAAAAGACAAAAACAGGAGCGTCTGTCGGGGATCCCTTAATTGCTGTCGTCTCCGCCCTTAATAAATTGGCGGTGCCCCCCTATATATATCTGGAGACCTATGCCGTTTTCTTACAGGCGTTTTTCCAGCTCTTTATAAAATAGTGTGTCACCTTCCAACTATTTTCACAACCCTTTTGCACAGATTTTTTCAGTTCTTTCTCTCTCTAGATCTCACTAAATCCTCTCTAATCTCTTGTGATCAGTCAACTCTATGGATTCACTCAACATTTTGTTGACATTTTAGCATGTTTATCTCAGGTATATGCTTGCTAGCTTGGATGGGACGGAACGTGGATATCGAAGGACGTGGACTTGGTAAACTTTGTACATACGATAAAATGTTTTCAAAGAAACTTAGTCATGTTGTGGCTTATTAAAAACGATTTTTTGTAAAGTTTATTGGGACCTTGCAACTCTAATCTTTTTAATAAAAATTGAATGTGATCTTTGTTAGTAAATATTTCTTTTAAAGTCGTTTACCGTAACTCGTGAGCTTGTATTATGAAGTAGCACCCCAATGTTGTATTTTGCTGCGTTGTAAATTTGGGATAACCTTGGCTCTTGATACCAATCTGTCACACCTCCAAACGGGCCCTAGACGGAATATGTGTCCGGAGGCGTGACTGATTCGTCCCGATACGTATACAAGGATAATATCAATAATAGTATAGTAATAAGTATTCCGTAAGGATTTAAGAAGATTACTTTTATCCAAAGTAAAATTCAAAACCTTCTGAGTCGTATCCCGACGAAGTGTGAATTGAGAATCGGTTAAGTTCGTGATCGCGTGCTTTAAATAATTTCAAGGATTTTGATTTTGGATTCTAATTCTATAATTAACATGAAAAAACAAATAAAGGCAAGCTACAAACGAAAGCAATTAAAAATTTAAACTAAAAACGTTAACGGGAATCTAAAAACGCGACTTAATACCTAAACTATTAAAATTTATCCTTAAAACTATTTTTTATTTTTTTATAAATCCTAAATGATTAAAAATAATTTTAGAAAAAAAGAATTATATTTTTTTGACTTTTATTTATTTTTTTATGAATTAAAAACTATTTTAATCTAAAAATATTATAAAAAATATTAAACTAATTCAGAAAATTTTGAAAAATTTAGGGAAAATACTTTGAACAATTTATGATTTAAGAAAAATAAAAGGGAACAACCAGCTTATCTCAATAAGCTGGAAATAAGCCCTTAAGGGCTGAAAGCTTATTATGGCAAAATGTGTATAAGAAATAAATGGTGCGGATATATAAACAAAGAAGTCCCAAGGGCAGTTGGTATGAAGGGTGTGTGTTAAGGCATTGGGGGTTAAGGTTGAGGTACTGGGTTCGACCCTGGGGCTTTCCTATACTCCTAATGTTTTTCACTTTTTAAAATTTCTTTTTGAAAAAGCTTCTAACCACTAAAATAAGCACTTTTTGAAAAGGGACTTTTTATGAAAACAACTAATAAGCCAGAAAAGAGCTTAATTAAGAGACATATTATACTTAAAGCTCAAAAGCTAAAATACTTAACTGTTTTTACACATAAGCTTCTATAAGCTCAAGTTTAGCCCTAATAAGCTACAAAGACCTTAAATCAAACTTAATAAGCAAATCTAAACCCAAATTAAGTAATTCCAATAAGCCATAAGCTCAGAAATCCAATTAAGCTTTTTGGTAAACCTGTTATCACAACAGCCTTAGAAGGCACTTTTAAGCTAAATTTTAAGCTAATTAATCAACAAGCTAGACCTTAAAACCTAAAAACAAATTAAATTTGACCTCTAATTAACACGTAAAAACTAAAATTAAGAAATTTTGTTTAGAAATAAGCTAGTAAAAAGGACTTGAAAAAGTGACAGTTTAGATTTTGATATATAAAAGAACTAAAGGGCTAAAAGGCAAATTGCAACCCTAAAAATAAGCTAGCATAAGCTGTTTTAAGCCTCCAAAAAGCCCAAATATATTTAGCTCATAAACCAAATAGCTTGTGCCTTAAATGTCAATGTCTAAAACAACCTATAGCTAACTTAAATTTAGGATTGAAAATGCCAAAAACCTTAAATAGAACTTCCATACCAAAAACAGTTTTGACCCAAAACCAATTAAACCAATGAAATAGTGCTATAACTTAAACTACCAGATTTAAACCATGAATACAAAACAATTTTGATCATAATTCAAAAACTCTAAGATTCAAATCTAAAAATCAACAGTTTTAACTTCTAAAATCTAGCAGACTTGAACATTTGTTAATCTAAACCATAAAATTCAATAAAATCTTTCAAAACTTGCAAACACTTAATCTAAAACTGATTTATGACTAATCCAAAGTGACTTTTAAAACACAAGAGTGCACTAACAGTTTTAACTTGTGGTTAAAACTGTTAAGCCAAACACTCCCTTAAAAACAGATTAAGTACCAACAATATTAAGCATGATTAAGCATTAAGAACACACAAATAAACACTGGAATAAGCTCACACATAATAAGTAATTTTTTAGACTAAATCAAGCAGTTTTGCATGAAAATCAATTAAAAGTCATAAAAGCTAAATCATAAGCATAAAAAGCATTTAAAAAGAAAGATTAAGCATTAATAAGAAAAAGTAAACAGAAAATAAGCAGCAATAAGCAATGGAACAGTAATTGAGTAGTAAAGTAAAATGATGAACTTACTTATGCTTTTGCTCTAAACAAGGCTATACAATACTCAAAAGAGCCTATCAACAAGCTGCTTAAATAATAAGCTATGAATAAGCCCTATAATCCCATCCATTTCTGGCTTATCTTCCAATTGGCTTATTCAACATTTTGAGTAAATTTGGAGGTAAATGCTTAAAACAGTGAAGACAACTTAATTAGCTTATTAGCTTATTATTAAACAAGCTCAAATCATGATTGCATTTAAGGTAAAAATAGAATTTAAAACTGAATGAAATTAATTTTATTGATCTTAAAAGTGATTACAAGCTGCTTAAAGAGAAATTACATTTAAAAGAAAACAATAAGCTTAGATAACAATTAAGCTATTAAGAACTTAAATTAAGATAAAATCCAACACGCCTTGTGGTGAGTGAGGAGTCCTACTTATATAGCTAAGAGGTGAAGCTTCTAGGACCCTAGGAAGCTAATCTTCAATCAATCCTGGCCCTTCAATCTTGATTATCCTCTAAGCAACATAATCTTGGCCCTTGATTTGCTGCCACGTCTCTCAACCAATAATATGCGTTGGGATTGCCAGCGTGTCATTCTTTGGGTGATGTTAGGCATGTGTCAGACGTTCTAGAAGGTTAGGCGCGAGCGTGAGTGTTTGGGGATTTACCTTGATTTGTGTTTGTTAGTGAGTAAGAATGGAGGGAAAGAAAAATGGGTGAAAAAGATATACAATACATTTTGACTATGTATAACTTGGGGCGTTGACTCGGGTTTAAACTTTGACTTTGGCTCATGAAAAAGGGAGTTGGGCCTGGTATGGATTTGGACAAGAAATGGAATTGGACTTTAGGATTTTATAAATTAGTTTATAAGGCCATTAGGTTTATTTAGGGCTTTTTTTCTTTAAATACAAAGTTAATGGGTTGACCCGACCCAATAAAATGGGTATGGGTTGGCCCATTAAGGATGTATATGCCTTCGGCATTATTTTTTTTACATTCTTTCCATTCCCGTGCTCGGTTTTGTCCGTTTTGCTTTGTTTTTGTCCTTTTATTGAATATCCGTTACCTGCAAGACACAATTGACAAAACACACATATACACTGTATTTTTCTTGTATTTTTGGTCATTATTGGTCTTTTTAGCTCGTTTAATTAGGTAAAAGGTATGTGTATTTAAGCACATACCAAAATCCCCCATACTAAGCTATTGCCGTGTCCTCACACAATGTCATAAACATACTTAGAAAACCAAAAACTTCAACCCCCTTAGACTAGTCACCTTGAAAAGTAGCAAAGTGCTCATCTAAAGAGATTAAGAAATCACTAGTTTTGAAAAGCTCCCCGTTTTACCATTTTATGCATTTATCATAAGTCATACATAACATCACTTTACGGAACAAGAAACACTAAAAGGATAAATTCATCGTCCTTGATTTTTCACCCGCCCCAAACCAAGCTTAAAAACGAAATCATTGTTAAATATAAGTTAAGATGCTAACACTACTCATAAATGCTAATTGTGAATGCATAGCTACTTTCTGCTCCCTTATTCCTAAATCCTCTAAAGATTTTATTATCATATTCATGACAAATAAATTAATGTCTTATTCACATAAAGTAAACCCGGTTTAGACCACAATTAGTTTGAAATCCTTTCCTAAAGAGACGATATGGTGAGAATAAGTTCCACATTAAGGTTTTAATTTCACACGATTTAGGGGTTATCCTTTTTAGATAACCCCGAAGTCAAAATTTGGCTTTATTATTATTATGATTGCAACATTATTAAACCTCGGTCCTTTAAACAACTTCTACATCGGTATGCGAGCCGACCATGGTCCATGAGTCTTATTTCGACCTCGGTGATCCTTGACTTTTTAGAAGGCTGCAACATCGGTTGTGAGCCTGCAAGATGCAGCAAACTTTTATCAGTCTTGGATTATTACTATGTGTCTTATTTAGAAGACTGCCACATCGGTTGTGAGCCGGCAAGAGGTAGTGGTCTTATTTCGGCTTCGGTTTATTACATAACATTATTATTATTAGCCAAATTTCAAGTCATGTGGTCTTTTAACTACCTAGACAACGGTAGCGAGCCGTCAGGAATCGGTAGCCTATTTCCCCACAACACTGACAAAACCTCGATGTGTACCTTACTTTCACCAGAAGGAATCTCTACGAAGTGATTTAAACTAAGAATCGAAAAAACCTAAAGTAACTTTATTTATTCAACAATTATATAAAGTTTATTAAGCTGATGGGAGCAAAAAGCCACAATTAACCTCTATGAGCCTTAAAGAGAACCAACTACTCCATGTTTAGCATCTAACTTATATAAAACTCTATCATTTTTTGTTCTTCGCAAATTTAAAATCTTTAATAAAAAGATCCGCGAATGCTTAGTCTAATAAAACAAGCTTTGCATATTTAAAGTCTATCATGGAAACTTGCAAACTCTTGGCTTTTTCAAGCTAGAATTTGCGTTTTAAAGCTTCTTGTATAAAAGACTTGCAAAAGCTTAGATTTATATAAGTTAAGGGGCAAGCTAGAGCGCAACATACTCGATCAAGTCAAAATTTATTCCTTAAAAAGACAAAACTATGTATCAAAACACTTATTCTATTTTTGAAAAAAAATAAATTTTGGCATATTTTTGCTATTTTTGGTGGAAAAACAGGGTTACGTGAAGACAAGGCAAATGCAAGTAAGATCGAATCGAAAGATTTCCCCCATACTATTGTCCTTAATGTGAGACTGTCACCCCATACTAATTTCAAAGCATAATCCAAATATTAAGGGGTCTCTATGCAAATCTAAAGCCGTTTATTAATTATGCTAATAGATAAACATTAATCAATAAGATCTATGATATCAGATTCCCATATATAAGCATGCGAAGGATTGAAGATCGAGTGGACGATGGACAAAACCACGAGCACGAGAGTCTTCGTAATCCGGGCAATCCTGGACATAAACCACAAAACATGAAACACGAGAAAGGAAGAGGCGAGCCCCCTCACATCACACTTATTCGTAATTATTATACTAACATACTACTACTAAGGATAAGCATGGGTTGCCACCCACGAAGCGCTTATTTTTGTTAATCGAGTCTTGAGCCTGACTCGATCCCCATACTTGAACTGGTAAAGGGGGATAGAAATGGAGACACAGGACATCCAAGAAAGGAATGTCCCCTCCAGAAATCATCATCGGGCTCTCAGAAAAATCAGAAGTGATTTTGCCCTGATGAGATAAGAGATAAGAAGAAAGAATACCAGGATTGAAAACTTTGTCTTCATTTTCGGATGAAAATGGAAGCAAAGTCTAAGAAACTTCAAGATCGGATCTAAGAGAATCATCAGAAGGAATGAAGTCCGAATCCAGCATAAGGGTAGGATGGGTGGGTAACACATTAGGCATATGAACATGAGGTTCTCCCAACATATCTTCCATAACAACGCTAGTCAACTCACCCTGATCGAGCTCAATCTCAAAGAGAAACGAATCATACTCGGGAAGAGAGTTATCAGCATGAGTAGTGGTACTGCCACTCCTCGTCTCTTTCGTATGATCACTAAAAGTCTCGAATTCGGGTAAAGAATTATCAGAATAAGAGAGAGAAGTATCGGACTTCTCAAAGAAAGAGTCACTATCCTCAACGGGGATAGGAAATGAGGAAGGAGACTTGAGCACACAATCAGGAGTGGGGTTGTCATTCAAAGATTCGATCTTAGCAATAAGAAGATTGATATTCAATAATTTCTCACAAAGTATATCGTCTTTCACCTCCTCTAAGATGACGAGCTCAGAATCGGGAAGCGATGTCTCAACGTAATCGATGTTCTCAAAAGAATCGTCATCACTAGAAGTACAATCATCGTTAAAATCGGAGAAAATCTCAAAGTGATAGTTTAAAACATCAAGAGGAGGAGAATTATAAAAAAAGGCACATCACACATATCGTCGGAAATACCCTAGGACTCACTTAGGATTGAGACAAGGTCCTCAACACTAGACTTTATTACTTTGTCTGATTCCGTTTCCGAAATAGTGCTAAGATGCTCATCCCCCATACTTAGAGAGTTATCGGGTTCCTCGGTTGGTAAATCAGGTGTGATTGCATTAGACGAATTCTCTAAATATTCCCTATATTGAATAGTGTACTCATCATCATCGTCGTAGAAAGCAGGATAATTCAAGTTTGGAGTATTAATATAATCTGCCAGCTCCTCTCTTAAAATTTGCAAATCTTTAAGAAGTTTATGAAGCAATTCTTGTATATCCTCTGGTTGATGTTGCTTTTCTCTAAAAGCATTCTGAATTTCAAAACATTGGTCAAAACCGAAAGAATTTCTTTAAAAAGGTTTGTATAGATTTCATTAGGTTTTCTCTGGCTTGTAAAATTTCCACACTTATTTCTTGTGGAGGTTGATGAATGACGATATATTGTGGGGGTTGATATTGGTCAAAACCAGAAGAATTAGAATTATAGCAAAGATTAGGTTCATAGAAATTTTGGTTCAACGGTTGAAACTGAAAAGTCTCATGAGGACCCTCGCAGCTTTCACAAAAAAGATATTGTTGTGGGTAACTTTGAAACTGTGGAAAACTAGAAGGGGGGGGAGTGTGGAACACGGCTCCAAAGGGTTTTAGAGTAGCCTTATATAAATAAGCTTGTGCAACCTGTCCAAAAGTGACAGGTTTGGACAGTTAATACAATAAGGCTTTAAACTTGATTTTAACTTACAAAGACTAAAGATTAAACTAATTTTAATCTTAAAATAGCTAAACAAAGTTGGCTAAGTGACCACAACCCATTTACCTATCCCTATTGACCCATTTTGGGCTTAACCCAAACACTCCCTTAAGTAATGAAAAACCTTTTTAAAACTGTTTTTAGAGATTTTAAGCAAAGGGTTTTGAAAAACAGATAACAAGCATCCATTAATAAGCAATAAGCAATTTTAAAAACACAAGAAACAAGACTATGAGTAAGCTATAAAGAATAAGCAGTTTTATAGCAAACTAATGACAGTTTTGCATAAAAACTTAAACTAAACACTTATTAAGCAAACAACAAACATAGATAAGTATAAACAACAATAATAAGCTAGATAATACAGGAAAATAAGGCTGTCTATAGCTAAATGAAAAAAAATGAAAAAGTATGAAATACTATGGTCCAAGTAATGGGAAACCTTAAAAATTAGCTAAGTAACCCTAAGTCGAATGTATTTTCTGAACAACTAATCATATGATATTCCAATTTCTGACCCATTTTCATACCTTGCTTCCTTTTTCTTCTTCTTTAATAACCTAGCACGGCAAAGCACTCTCCGAGGGCATGGAATGTCTCATTTTTTGGTAAGAATCTCTGCAGTAATGTCTCTGTTAGATTTTCGGGTTGAAATACAGGAAAAGTCCATTCAATTCTTGATGGAAATGGAGTTTTGCGAATTCTCCCCGGATCTGATGATCATTCGAGATCTTTCGAACATATGCGAGGGTTCCAATGTCATAATTGTACTTCGCTACAACACACAAGATGAGAGGGAAATAAGCAGAAAATAAGCATTGCTACAGTAAATGCAAAAAAATGAAAAAGATGACTTACAAAGGTCCAAGTAAAGGGAACCTAAAAACTAGCCTAATTAACCCCTAAGTCCAATGTATTTTCTGAATCAATAACTAAACCAATGCTATTCCATTTCTGACCCATTTTCATACCTTGCTTCCTTTTTCTTCTTCTTTAATATAAGCTCATAAAACTTAAATTTGTGGTTGAATAAAAAACACAAGAATTTGAATTAAGATTGACTTTTTCATTTAACTTGAAATCTACTAAAAACTTCATAAGATCAGTTACACTACAGTGTAATTAAACTAAAAACATAAAAATTAAAGTTGTATGGTTCTTGCTAAATCATAGGTCCTATTTATACAAAAAACGAATTAGCCTTGGTCTTTGGGTCTTCTCCTTGGTTTTCTTCCTGTGTTTCTTTGTAGAGACAAGAACCCCAATGTGTTTGTTGTGTGAGAGCATTTACAAACCCAATCTCAGCCCTTAGTAAGTAATTCAGTAAATACTGCTGTTGCTCCTCTCTTTTCTAGCCATCTTATTAGTTCTTGTAAGTAGAAATTAGAATTTAGTTTAAAGCACCTTTGTAATAATACATTAGCTTTTTAAAATTCATCTTTTCAGCTCTCTTTCAATTAATAAGCTTTTGATTAGCTTTTATTTTCTTGAAGTAGTAGCAGCAGCAACTTAGAATTCTTACTCATTTCTTTTAATTTCTACTTTCTAGTTGTCATTCCAAAGTTCCTTTTATCTAGGTTTGTTAAATAACAATAGGATAGCTTATTTCTAAAAATTCAGCTTCTAAGATTTAGTTTTAAGCTTTTTAGCTTATTATGTTTAGCTTAATTTTCAGTTCTAAGCTTGAACCTTCACTTTTTAACAGCTAATTTCTTCTTAAAATTGTTTACTTTCAGCTTAAGTCTTTTTAGATATCTTTAGAACACATCTTAAGCTTCATATAGTATCTTTTAGTTTTAATTTTCATTTAGTAATAAGCTAGCAATAAGCTAAAGTTTGAAAAGTTAGAATTTTAAAAGCAAAAGCTTTGTTTCTGTGGTGCAGTATTAAGTGCTTAATTTCTAGCTTATTCAGTGGATAAAAGTTCAAGTTGCTTTTGTTAAAGTTGTAGAGTAGAAGCTCATGAACAACTTTGTAGTTTTAAGTTTTAGCTTATTTTCATTTTTTAGATAAGCCAAAATAAGTTGAGTCGTAAGGTCTGTTTTGTAATTTCTAGATAGTTTAGGGTTGCCCGTTTTCATTATAGTGTAAATTTTTGGACAGTTTTCCCGCTTACCCTTTACTTTCATACTTTGCACTTTCTACCCTGTATTTTTAGGTTTAATAAAATAGTTTTAATATTTTTACTTTTAGTTTAATAAAATTAGGGTTAGGTTTTTAATTGACAAAATTAGGGTTCAATTAGTTTATAAAATTTGGGCATTTTGTTCCATTAAATTTCTGCACCTTTTTAGTAGATAAAAACTATTTTTCTTTATTTTTCCAATTAAATTTGTATTTTCTAGGAATTAAAATAGATTTTAGTAATTTCTTTTTCTTAAAAAATTCATAGAAAATAGAAAAATAGTTAAAAAATTCTAATTCTTTTTGTAATAATTTTCTTTTTCAGTCTAGTATTTTTGAAAAATAAAAATAGAATTTTAGTTTTAATTTTTAGAAAAAGTTTATTTTTATTAAATTCATTTTTCTTAGAATATCATAAAAAAAATTCAAAATAGTTAAAAATTCTAATTCTTTTTCCTAAATATTTTCTTTTTAAATTGTGATTTTTATGTATAAATATTTGTTATATGTAGTGCCTTAGATTTTAATTTCAGTTTTTGCTTACGTTTTTATTATTTTCGTGTATTAAAATTTCGTTCTAGTTAATTGTTTTTAATTGTGCTATTCTATTCGTAGTGTAATTCAAAATTAAAAAAGTCCTTTATCAATTCTTGACTCGAATCCGAATTATTCCCAAATCTCAATTCACGACTTCGTTGGGATACGACCCTGAGAATGAAACATACTTCCGGTAAACATATACATATTGTTGGTGGTATCGCTTTGCGTTTTAGTTAGTGAGATTTTATCTTTTATTTCTCTTGCTTGAGAAGTAATTTGGAAAAGGGATTTGGTCCGGGATTTAAAACTATATATATATATATTGACTAGGTGCTATATACTATGTTTTTTTTACAACACAGAATTCCCGTTTTCTGCACAAACACTAATGCAAAACAAACATATATCTATTTGCAGTTTTTGTCTGTTCTTTTGGGGTCATTTAAGTCATTTTTTCAATGGAAAAAGGTATGTGTAATTAAGCCAATACAGGTTCTCTACGCAAATCTAAAGCCGTTTATTAATTATGTTAATAGATAAACGTTAATCAATAAGATATAGGATATCGGATTCCCATATATAAGCATGCGAAGGATTGAAGATCGAGTGAACGATGGACAAAACCATGAGCATGAGAGTCTTTAAAATCTAGGCAATCTTAGACATAAAACACAAAACACGAAACACGAGAAAGGAAGAGGCGAGCCTCCTTACATCACACTTATTAATTAACATACTATTATGCGGATAAGCATGGGTTGCCACCATGAAGCGCTGTTTTTGTGCTCAGTCTCTTGCTTAACTCTCCTAATCATCGTGATCATTAGGGATAAAACACGTGGAATAGCAAACTTCCATTAGACATTTATATGCCACCGGCTTTAGAGAAGAAAAATGAAAAGCAGAGATGCCAGGGTCAAAAATGATATCCTCACTCCCGGAGGAGAGAAGAAAAGGAGATTCCGCCGGATAGGTGAAATAAGGAAGAAAAATTCGGATAACATATGTGAAGGAAAGATAATGGCGATCCTCAAAGGGTAAGCTCACATATGTTGGAGAAAAAATTGTCTCATGAATCCCGGGGTCGAAAACTTTGACCATAATCTTCAAATCATTAATATCACTTAAACTCTTCTGGTCATGATCAAGGAATACCTTCGGATGGGGATTAAGTATAGTATCATTACTAAGAAAACTCTTAAGATAGAGTATATCTCCCTCCGAATCATGATAACCGTCTTCAATATCCGTAGAAATATCAACATTAAGAAAAGTATCGATCTCATCAATATCGCCTCCCGGATCGAAGATCAAATCATCAATTGGAGCATCGTACAAAATCTTCTCCAATCATCCTCATTAGATTCCAAATCAAATAAATCTTTTTCTTCGGCTAGGAACGGTTCATCGGTGAACCCCTATTCGAGGATGGAATCAAGCTTATCATTGGTGTAGATGATCACGGGAAGTATTGCGTAACGTCGTCAACCTGGGCGAAAAACTCATCCTCATTAGAATCGGAAAGAGGTGTGACTAGGAAAGTCGACTCATCAAGGTTGGAATCATAAGAATCCTTGCACTCGATGTCCCCTAACACCTCATCAAAAAGAGAATTTACGTCACTAGAGATGTATTCATCATTGAATTCGAAAAGAGGGTTCGAGTAAATTTTAACATTGTCTTTCTGAACGTCCTCTTCGGATAGTGACTCGTCATCACTAGAAGTAAAATCGTCATTTGAATTGAAAAGAGGGTTAGAGAAAGTCACGGATTTTTTCTCATAAACGTTAATGGGAGAGAAAATAATCACACGAGGTAAAATAGCACTACTCTCCACTCCCGGAGGTATCCTCGGGACTCAATTGGATTGGATGAAAGGTCCTCAACACTAGACTTTATGAATTCGTCCGATTCCTTTTTAGGAATAGTGCTAAGTTCCTTATTCCCCATGATGAGAGAGTCCTCGGGCTCCAAAGTCGGTAAAACGGATGTGATTGCAATAGACGGAGGAAGTTTAGAAATAATATCTCTATTAAATGTTAATAGAACATCATCCTCATCATCGTCATCATAAAAATAATTGAAACGTCGCGAAGGCTCGGTAGTATAGGTACTAAGTTTAGTCGCATGCTCTAGCTGCTGAAGCTCTTTCTTTTTATTAATCTCAATACTCATTCCATTGAATTTACCTTTAAGCTCATCAATCATATTTTCACATTCCCTTCTAAAACGAATATCAATTTTCTCATTATGATAATCTTTAATCCCTAAGTCATTACTTAAACTTAACATTTCATCTAAATAATGCTGCTTAAGATCCTCCATTTCTTGGAGACTCATTTCATGAATAGGTGATTGATCGATGCTAGCCACCTGCTTTTGTTGAAGAAACTTTTCACAAAATGATTACATCATTTGAAAAAGTTCATTTTGTAACTCATCTATTTTATCACATCCATTGTGTACATCATTTATCCTTTGCTGATTAAGATCTTCTTGATGATTTATGGAATACTACGGGGGTTAGTCAAAATCGGAATAGCTAGAATTATAGATAGGATTAGGCTCAAAGAAGTTTTGATTCATCGGTTGACATTGAAAACTTTCATGAGGACCCCCATAGCTTTCACAGCAAAGATATTGTTGTGGAAAACTCGGTGAATTTTATGGATAATAATTATCACTATAGTTTTAATTGTAGCTCGGTTCCTGCTCCGGTTCCTGCTCATAGACAAGCAGGAACCGTGGTGGACAATCATAACCAAAGTGAGAATCGTTCCCACATAATTCGCACAAGTATGACTCATATTGCGGCTGTGGAGGTTGATCATAAAAGTCGGGTGTATTATCGTAAGGAAAAGGATTAGGGGTCATGGACAAACTCGTTTCCGGCTCCTACAATGCTATAACTTGGACAATTTCCACCGTTAAATGGACTCCACACCACGAGCAACCAAAATGGTTATACGAAGACATGTCGAAGAATTAAACAGACAAGAGGATAAAAAAGATAAGAATTAAATGATATAAGAGGATAGAGAAGAATATTTTAGATTTTTCAATTAGAACATAAAAAAGATACGAAGAAAAATATTTTTAGGTATTTTTTTTTAATATTTATAAAAAGAAAAGGAAAAATAAAAATAAATGGAACATATTTTTGGATTTTATATTTTTTTGAAAATAAAAACTTTTCAAAGAAAGGATCTTCAAAACTCGAATACAAACAATCCCGCAAAAATCGCTACACCTCTCCCCGGCAGCGGCGCCATTTTGATATTCGTTTTAAACACGTATCAAACAAATAACCCTCAAATGTGCTAGATAATATATTAATATAAAATAATTTAACGTATAGGTAAGCTAAGGTATCTTACAAATTACTCTTAGGAAAGAATAATAAGTAATCAACACGGGTATCGTTCTCCTCGGTAAGAGTGATGGAGGAAAATTTACGGTTATGTCGGGATCAGAGCTTGAAATCATCATTAAAGATTTGGATTTGGTTTCTAATTCTAATAACGCAAATGGAAAGTAAATTAAAGGCACGCTAATCTAAAAAGGCACAATTAAAACAATAAACACTAAAATGATAACGGGAATTTAAAACCGAGAATAAAAAACTAAAATATAAATTTACTCTAAAACTAATTTTTTTTATTTTTTATAAATTCCTAAATGACCTAAAAATAATTTTAGAAATAAGAATTATATTTTTTTGACTTTTAATTTTATTTATTATGAATTAAAATCAGATTTAATCTAAATTAATTATTAAAAATAGCAAACTAATTATTAAAATTCTAGAAAAATTAGGAAAACTACTTTAAACTATGTATAATCTAAGAAAATTAAAAACTAGAAAATTTGCTAAAAGAATAAGCAGATAATAAGCAAATAAGCTCGAAGTAGCAAAAACTAAAAATTGACTATTAAAGAAATGTGGCCCAAGGATCTTATGAAAAAGACCCAAGGGCGCAGTGTAAGTGTGTGTTATGAAGGGAAGGTCGCAGGTTCGAGTCCTGGACCTTACCTTTTTATTAAAACTTTTTATTTTTGATTTTCTTTTAAAAAAAAACTATTTTTTATTTAAACTAAAGTTAAAACAACCCTTACATAAAACAAACCTACTAAATAGACTATATTTAAGCTAAATCAATTTGGCTTTACCACCAAAAGAGGCCTTAGCAGTTTTTACTTTAAGTAAAAACTGCTATCCCAAAATCCCCTTTAAATCTTAAGTTCCTACTTAAAAGCCAAAACAGAACCTAAAAAGCTGATATTGATGAAAACTGATGAAGTTTCAAGTATTTTAAAGACAACTAAGCAATCACTTTAGAAAAATAAGCACTATTTAATAAGCTAACTGAAAAAGCTATATAGACTAATCTAGGGACAGATTCAATTCATAACTCAAAACGGACAAAACTAAGCTATAAACTAGACAAAATAAGCTATAATAAATATGATTAAGCAATTATAAGTAGAAAATAAGCACATAAAAGCAGTTAATAAGCAATGAGATAAGCTAAGGAGAAATTAAGCTAAAAAAAGTAAAAGGAGTGTACCTTTGTCCTTTGCTCAAAACAAGGACAATAAACTCTTATAGAGCTGATCAACAAGCTCTAGCTTATCAGAGACAAGCTAGTATTGTCCATAAGCCCATCCAAATCCGGCTTATCATCCATTAAGCTCAAAACCATACCAATTCTTACAACCAATGAGACAAGGGTTAAATAAACTTGTGTAAGCTTATTTGAGCTTTTATATGCTTTAGTGACAGTTTTAGCTTATTAGAAGCTTATTTAACCAATTTCAAACATGTTTTAACAAATTTAAGCAATAGATAAAAAACTGTAAATCACATTGGAATCTAAATGAAACTCAAATTTTATTAATTCATAAAAGTTTACAATACTTGAAAAGGAAAATACAAATTAAGAACAATAAGCTAAAACTAGACAATAAGCTAGAAAAAAAATAAACCCATTGCTATGTGAGGAGGACTCCTTATATAGTGGTGAGGGGAAGGATCCAGAACCCTAGGACGCTCCCCAATCTTCAATCCAACAAATCAAATTTGAGCCCTTGCTTAGCCTCCACGCATCATTACCCAATCATTGCCCTTGGGATTGCCAACCCGGCGATCCAAAATTGTCATTGCGTGCGTCATGTGTCAGGGTATTGCCAGCGTGGCTAAGTGGTTGTTAGACGTGTCAGCTACTAAAAGGGGTGGTCGTGTGGGAAGGAGCATAGTATCTCCGTACACTTGCAGGTAAATGGGAGGGAGGAGAGTAAACAGTGATTTACCCCTACGTGTTAACCATTTTGACCTTCTTTGACTATTTGACTGGTACTCAAGTGATATAAGGGATGATTTGGGCTTGGTTTTATGGTTTTGGCCTGGATTCGTGGTTTGGATTTAGGACTAAGGATTTGGGCTTGGATTTTTTAAAATGGTTTTATTAACTTGGGCTTATGATTTATATATTTAAGTTTAAGGCTGACCCGGCCCGTAAAGTTAGGTACGGGTTGGCCCATTAAAGATTAATTCGCCTCAGCTCTGGTTTCTCATACTCTTCCATACTCATTGCTTGTTTTGTCCAATTTGTTTTGTTTTTGTCCTTTTGTGCAATATCCGTTACCTGCAAGACACAATTCACAATACAAACGAATACAATGCATTTTTCTGTATTTATTGGTCTTTTTAGCTTGTTTTATTAGGTAAAAGGTATGTGTATTTAAGCACATACCAAAATCCTCCAGACTAAGCTATTGTCGTGTCCTCACGCAATGTCATAAACACACTTAGAAAACAAAAAATTTCCACCCCCTTAGACTAATTACCTCAAAAAGTAGCTAAGTGTTCATCTAAGGGGATTAAGAAATCACTAGTTTTGAAAAGCTTCCCGTTTTACCATTTTTATGCATTTATTATCGTTTATACATATCATAACTTCATGGAACAAGAAATACTAAAAGGATAAACTCATCATCCTTGATTTTTCACCCGCCCCAAACCAAGCTTAAAAACAAAATCATTGTTAAATACAAGTTAACATGCTAACACTACTCATAATTGCTAATTGTGGATGCATAGCTACTTTCCGCTCCCTTATTCCTAAATCTTCTAAAGATTTTATTATCATTATTATTTGTGACAAATAAGTTAATGTCTTATTCATATAAAGTAAACCCGGTTTAGACGATAATTAGTTTGAAATCCTTTCCTAAAGAGACGATATGGTGAGATTAAGGTCCACATTAAGGTTCTAATTTCGCATGATTTAGGGGTTATCCTATTTAGATAACCCCGGAGTCGAAATTTGGCTTTATTATTATTATTATTGCAACATTATTAAACCTCGATCCTTTAAACAACTGCCACATCGGTATGCGAGCCAAACATGGTCCAAGAGTCTTATTTCGACCTCGGTGATCCTCGACCTTTTTGAAGGCCGCAACATCGATTGCAAGCCGGCAAGATGCAACAAACTTTTATCAGTCTCAGATTATTACTATGTGCCTTATTTAAAAGACTGCCACATCGGTTGTGAGCTAGCAAGAGGCAGTAAACTTTTATCAGCCCATAGTTTTTATTATTATTATTACCTCCACCCTTTAAACGACTACCACATCGGTTGTGAGTCGGCAAGAGGTAGTGGTCTTATTTCGGCTTTGGTTTATTATATAACTATTATTATTATTAGCCAAATTTCAAGTCATGTGGTCTTTTAACAACCTAGACAACGGTAGCGAGCCGTCAGAAATCGGTAGCCTATTTCCCCACAACACTGACAAAACCTCGATGTGTACCTTAATTTCACCAAAAGAAATCTCTACGAAGTGATTTAAACTAAGAATCGCAAAAACCTAAAGTAACTTTATTTATTTAACAATTATATAACGTTTATTAAGCTGATGGGAGCAAAAAGCCACAATTAACCTCTATGAGCTATAAAGAGATCCAACTACTCTATGTTTAGCATTTAACTTATATAAAACTCTATCATTTTTTGTTCTTCGCAAATTTAAAATCTTTAATAAAAAGATCCGCGAATGCTTAGTCTAATAAAAACAAGCTTAGCATATTTAAAGTCTATCATGGAAACTTGCAAACTCTTGGCTCTTCTCAAGCTAGAATTCGCGTTTTAAAGGTTCTTGTATAAAAGACTAGCAAAAGCTTTAATTTATTTATGTTAAGGGGCAAGCTAGAACGCAACATGCTCGATCAAGTCAAAATTTATTCTTTAAAAAGACAGAACTACGTGTTAAAATGCTTATTCTTTTTTTAATTTTTTTTAATTTTGGCATATTTTTGTTATTTTTGGTGGAAAAACGGGGTTATGTGAAGACAAGACGAATGCAAGTAAGATCAAATCTTTTGGCATATTTTTGCTATTTTTGGCGGGAAAACGGGGTTACGTGAAGACAAGGCGAATGCAAGTAAGATCAAATCGAACGATCCCTCCCCCATATTAGAACTACACATTGTCCTCAATGTGAGACTGTCACCCCATACTAATTTCAAGGCATAATCCAAATATTAAGGGGTCTCTATGCAAATCTAAAGCCGTTTATTAATTATGCTAATAGATAAACGTTAATCAATAAGATCTAGGATATCAGATTCCCATATATAAGCATGCTAAGGATTGAAGATCGAGTGGACGATGGACAAAACCACGAGCACGAGAGTCTTCATAATCCGGGCAATCCTGGACATAAAACACAAAACACGAAACACGAGAAAGGAAGAGGCGAGCCTCCTCACATCACACTTATTAATAAATATTAATATACTACTTACTAAGGATAAGCATGGGTTGCCACCCACGAAGCGCTTGTTTTTTTATTTTTTTTTATTATGGGTTTTTGTGCGAGTCTCTAGCTTGACTCTCCCCATATCATCATAATATTAGGGACAAAACACGTGGAAGAGAAAACTTCCATTGGACATTTATATGCCACCGGTTCTAAGGAATAGAAACTTTAAGCGGAGATGCCAGGGTCAAAAATGATATCCTCACTCTCGGAGGAGAGAAGAAAAGGAGATTCCACCGGATAGGTGAAGTAAAGAAGAAAAATTTGGATAACATATGTGAAGGAAAGATAATGGCGATCCTCAAAGGGTAAGCTCACATATGTTGAAGAAAAACTTGTCGCATGAATCCCGGTGTCGAAAACTTTGACCATAATCTTCAAATCATTAATATCTCTTAAACTTCTCGGGTCACGATCGAGGAACACCTCGGGAAGGAGACTAGGGGTAGTATCTAGCAAACTCTCAAGATAGAGTACCTCTCCCTCCGAGTCATAAAAACCATCCTTAATATTCGTCAGAATATCAATATCAAGAAAAGCATCGATTTCATCAACATCTCCTCCCAGGTCAAAAATCAAATCATCAATCAGATCGTCGTATAAAATCTTCTTCCAATCATTCTTTTTAGATTCCAACTCAAATAAATCGTCATTCTCTTCGAGTGGTGGTTCATCGATGAACTCCTTGAGAATGGAAACAACACTTATCATTGGTGTAGACGGATCATGGTGAAGTAAAAGCTCAACGTCATCACTAGGAGTGAAACACTCATCCTCATTAGAATCGGAAATAGGTGTGACTAGGAAAGTTGACTCATCAAGGTTGGAATCATAAGAAACCTTACACTCGATGTCCTCTAATACCTCATCAAAAAGAGGATTTATGTCACTAGAAATGTACTCGTCATCGAATTTGAAAAGAGGGTTCGAGTAAATTTTATCATTGTCTTCCGGAACGTCCTCATCGGATAGTGACTCGTCATCACTAGAAGTAAAATCGTCATTTGAATTGAAAAGAGGGTTAGAGAAAGTCACGTATTTTTCTTCATAAACGTTAATGGGAGAGAAATCATCACACGAAGGTAAAATGCACTCACTATCACTCCCGGATGTATCCTCAGACTCACTTGGGATTGGAACAAGATCCTCAACACTAGACTTTATGAATTCGTTTGATTCCTTTTTAGGAATAGTGCAAAGATGCTCACCCCCTATTATGAGAGAGTCCTCGGGCTCTAAAGTCGGTAAAACGGGTGTGATTGCATTAGACAGAGGTATTCGAGAATCAATTTCATTCAAAGGAATAGTACTCTTCTCGTAATCATAGTCATCATCGTCATCATAGCAAATAGGAGGCTTCCAATATTGAGAACTAACTTTAGCTGCCTGCTCTTCTTGTTTTAGTGGAATTCCATTAAGAATTTGCAAGTCATTAATAAGTTTAAGAAGTAATTCTGGTTGATTCAGCTCTTCTTCCAAAGCTTGCTTAATTTTAAGAAATCTTTCCTCAGCTAGCAATAAAGCCATACTCTTTTCTTTAGGAGGTATTTGATCATACTTCTTTAAAAAGGCTTGTATAGCTTCCATTAGATCTTCTCTAGCTTGCAACATTTCCGTGTTCGTTTCTTGAGGAGGTTGATGAATGACGGGAAACTGCGGGGGTTGGAATTGGTCAAAACCGGAAGAAATAGAATTATAACAAAGATTAGGTTCGTAGAAATTCTGGTTCATCGGTTGACACTGAAAATTCTCATGAGGACCCCCGCAGTTTTCACAACAAGGAAATTGTTGTGGAAAACTTGGTGAAGTTTGTGGAAAATTATTATCAAAGTTTTGATTGAAACACGGGTCCTGATCGTAGACAAACGGAACTTGAGGTGGACAATCATAACCATAATGAGCATCGTTCCCACATAACTCACAAAAATACGTATCGTACTGGGGTTGTGGAGGGTAGTCGGAAAAATTTGGAGAATCATTGTAAGAATACGGAGTTGGTTCATAAGTGAATGAATTTTCAGCTTCCGAATTACATCCTAAACAAGGTACCCCTCTATTATAATATCCACACCGCTCGCAAGTACAATATCGACAAGGTTGATCATCAACTGGATTTCCGCAGCTGAAACAACTACGTTGTTCGAATGACGACATTAGAATTAAACAATAAGAGGACAAATAAGATTATTTATAGATTTTTCAAATAATACATAAGGAAAAGAAATAATAAAAATAAGAAAGAAAAATATTTTTGGTAACCGAAAGTCAATAGTGCTCGGTAGCTCTCTAGAAAATGCACAAAGAAGCGGAGGAGCGGGTAAGCGCAAAGCATTTTAGAAACCTTCTCCTTTTGGGTCGAAGTCCGTAGGATCGACCCTCCTTATACCTCTCTTATAGTTTGTTAATACAGAGAGCCTAAAAAAAAAAAAAAAAAAAAAAAAAAAAAAAAAAAAAACAAAAAAAAAAAAAAAAAAAAAAAAAAAAAAAAAAAAAAAAAAAAAAAGAAAAAAAAAAAACGACAATTAACAAACGGTTATTTTTAATATTAAAATAAAAGAAAATAAGAATAGAAGTGTAAAATATTTTTGTATTTTTATATAAAAGAAAACAAAAACTTCACGGGGAAAGGATCTTCAAGGCTCGAATACAAACAATCTCGCAAAAATCGCTACACCTCTCCCCGGCAACGGCGCCATTTTGATATTCGTCAAATACAACCATCTTAATATAATATATATATATAATACATATATAATATATATATATAATATATATATATAAATATAAAAAATATAAATATAACATTATATATATATATAAATATATTAAAATATATAATTAATACTTATACGTAAGCTAAGTAATCATAAAAATTATTCTTAGGAAAGAATAATTAGTAATCAACATGGGTATCGTTCTTCTCGGTGAGAGGTGGATGGAAATTCACGTTTTTATCGGGAATCAAGATTCAATGTCATTTAAGATTTGATTTTGGATTATATTTCTACTAATGAAAACGCAAAAGCAAATAAAGGCAAGCAAACAATTAAAGCATTTAAAGATTAAGCATGAAAAACATTAACAGGGATTTAAAAACGCGACATTTAAACAAGTAAATCAAATTTTAACCCTAAAAATGCAAATTTAATTTCTAAAGGTTCTAAATGACTAAAAATAATTTTAGAAAAAAGAATTATATTTTTTTGATTTTTATTTTATTTATTATGACTTAAAAACATATTTAATCTAAAAATATTAAACTAATTTATAAAAATCTAAAAAATTTATGAAAAGTACTTTGAACTAATTAAAATCTAAGAAAAATAAAAGATTTGGAAAAGCAGTTGAAATAAGCAGGTAAATAAGCTTAAATAAGCTGATAAGCAAAACTAGGGATTAAAGCATAAGTATTAAATGGTGCAAGATATAAAACGAAAAAGACCCAAGGGCAGTTGGTTAAGGTGTGTTGTGTTGAGTTGTTGAGTGAAAGGAAGAGGTCACAGGTTCGAACCAGTGGCTTCCCTCTTTGAAAAATTATTTTTTTTAATTTTTTTTTGAAAAAGCTAAACAATAAGTAAAACAATGATACTTTAACAAAGGAACTTTTTTCAAATCTCAAAAATAAGCTGGAAATAAGCTATACTAAAATTGACAGTTAACAAAATGACTTTAAAACTAAATTTGTTTTGACTTATTGGGCTCATTAAGCAAAAGAAAATCTACAAACTGAAAACCAGCTAGACCTAATCCTAATAAGCTCCAAAGACTAAAATTAAGCATACCAAATAAGTTTGAAATAAGCTCAAGAAGCACAACTCGTACTACCTTGAGAATACGCTAAGGACTTAGCAGTTAAGACTGCTAAGCTTATAGAAAACTCAATAAGCTCATGAAAAACCCAATAAGCTAAACACAAGCATAAAGCTAGACCTAATAAGCACAAGTGACCACATTTAAGCACACATAATAAGCTGATAAGCTCATTAAAACCTCAAACAAATTGCACAACTTTTGGACTTAAAGGGAATTTTGACAGCTTTTAGCACTACTTTTGACACAAAAATAAGCTTCAAAAAGCTTATATCAAAACCTAAAAACTAAAAAACAGCTAAAGTCTATCCACTAATGAACACCTAAAATCTATTTTTAAGTAATTTGAACTAAAAATAAGCTAGAAAATTAGCTGTCAAAGGAGACAGTTTAAACAAAATATTTTTGGCTTTTTGATTTTTTTTGATAAAAAGTGAAAACTAACAACTAAGACTCCACACTTTTGACACTTAACTCAACATATGAAACATTCATTTTAGACTAGCTTTGCATAAAAATACTAACTAAAGAGTAATTTTTAGGAAAATTCCCTAATAAGCTGATAGAATGACTTTTTAACTTTGAAATTTTGCAAATGAGCTCAAATCCTTAAAACATTGCTAAAAACATGATAAAACTGATTAAACCTACTAAATAGACTGTATTTAAGCTAAATTAATTTGGCTTAACAGCCAAAAGAGGCCTTAGCAGTTTTTACTTTAAGTAAAATCTACTATCCAAAACACCCCTTTAAATTTTAGATTCCTACTTAAAAGCCAAAACAGAACCAAAAAGCTGATATTGATGAAAACAGATGAAGTTTCAAGCATTTTAAAGAAAACTAAGCAATAAATTTAGAAAAATAAGCACTATTCAATAAGCTAACTGAAAAAGCTATATAGACTAATCTAGGGACAGATTCTATTCAAAACTTAAAACAGACAAAACTAAGCTATAAACTAGACAAAATAAGCTATAATAAATCTGATTAAGCAATTATAAGCAGAAAATAAGCACACAAAAGCAGTTAATAAGCAATCAGATAAGCTAAACAGAAATTAAGCTAAAAAAAGTAAAAGAGCTGATCTACAAGCTCTAGCTTATTGTCCATAAGCCCATCCATGCTTGGTTTATCATCCAAAAAATAAAGTGAGGTGAAATTGAGGTGGATTTTTGAGGTAGATACTTATTCATTTTAGCTTAGGTTGACTAGACAGAATTAGTACAGCTTATTTAGAGAATTTGAGGTTATTAAGTGACTGATAACATTTTAACATTTATGGCTTAATCAAAAAATGAACAAAACATAAGCTAAGATCAAACAGTAATTTTATTAATCATAAAAAAAAGTTACAAGTTGTTTTTAAAAGGAAATTACATGAAAAAATCAACAATAAGCTAAAGCTGCAAATTAAGCTACTAAAAAAACTAGAAAATAAGCTAGAAAAGAGATTAACCCCACTGGTGATCCGAGCCATCAATTTAATAGTGAATCCGAAGCTTCTAGGTCCTCAATGAGCATCTTCAATCCTTCATCCTCAACCCTTTGATCATAACCATCTTCAATCATTCATTCTCGGCCCTTGGATCAAGTGCCATGCCTAACCAACCAATCATAGACTTCCAGATTGCCAGCGTGGCTAAGTGGTTGTCAGACGTGTTAGCTACTAGAAGGGGTGGCCGTGTCGGAAGGAGCATAGTATCTCCGTACACTTGCAGGTAAATGGGAGGGAGGAGAGTAAATAGTGATTTACCCCGCGTGTTAACCATTTTGACCTTCTTTGACTATTTGACTGGTACTCAAGTGATATAAGGGATGGTTTGGGCTTGGTTTTATGGTTTTGGCCTGGATTCGTGGTTTGGATTTAGGACTAAGGATTTGGGCTTGGATTTTTTAAAATGGTTTTATTAACTTGGGCTTATGATTTATATATTTAAGTTTAAGGCTGACCCGACCCATTAAAGTGGGTACGGGTTGGACCATTAAAGATAAATACGCCTTCAGCTTCTGTTTCTCGTACTCTTTCTATTCCCGTGCTCGGTTTTGTCTGATTTGTTTCGTTTTTGTCCTTTTGTGCAATATCCGTTACCTGCAAGACACAATTCACAATACAAAGAAATACAATGCATTTTTCTGTATTTATTGGTCATTATTGGTCTTTTTAGCTCGTTTTATTAGGCAAAAGGTATGTTTATTTAAGCACATACCAAAATCCCCCATACTAAGCCATTGTCGTGTCCTCACGCAATGTTATCATTTCAAGCTTAGAAAACCAAAGATTTCCACCCCCTTAGACTAATTACCTCGATAAGTAGCTAAGTGTTCATCTAAGGGAATTAAGAAATCACTAGTTTTGAAAAGCTTCCCGTTTTACCATTTTTATGCATTTATTATTATCATTCATTCATATCATAACTTCACGGAACAAGAAACATTTAAACAGTAAATTCATCGTCCTTGATTTTTCACCCGCCCCAAACCAAGCTTAAAAACGAAATCATTGTTAAATACAAGTTAAGATGCTAACACTACTCATAAATGCTAATTGTGGATGCATAGCTACTTTCTGCTCCCTTATTTCCTAAACTAAAGATTTTATTATCATTATTATTTGTGACAAATAAGTTAATGTCTTATTCCTATAAAGTAAACCCGGTTTAGACCACAATTAGTTTGAAATCCTTTCCTAAAGAGACGATATGGTGAGAATAAGGTACACATTAAGGTTCTAATTTTGCATGATTTAGGGGTTATCCTTTTTAGATAACCCCGGAGTCGAAATTTGGCTTTATTATTATTATTGCAACATTATTAAACATCGGTCCTTTAAACAACTGACACATCTGTATGCGAGCCGACCATGGTCCAGGAGTCTTATTTCGACCTCGATGATCCTTAACCTTTTAGAAGGCTGTAACATCGGTTGTGACCCGGCAAGATGCAACAAACTTTTATCAGTCTCGGATTATTACTATGTGCCTTATTTAGAAGACTGCCACATCGGTTGTGAGCCGGCAAGAGGCAGTAAACTTTTATCAGCCCACAGTTTTTATTATTATTATTACCTCCACCCTTTAAACGACTACCACATCGGTTGTGAGCCGGCAAGAGGTAGTGGTCTTATTTCGGCTTTGGTTTATTACATAACTTATTATTATTAGCCAAATTTCAAGTCCTGTGGTCTTTTAACTACCTAGACAATGGTAGCGAGCCGTCAGGAATTGGTAGCCTATTTCCCCACAACACTGACAAAACCTCGATGTGTACCTTAATTTCACCAGAAGGAATCTCTATGAAGTGATTTAAACTAAGAATCGCAAAAACCTAAAGTAACTTTATTTATTCAACAATTATATAACGTTTATTAAGCTAATGGGAGCAAAAAGCCACAATTAACCTCTATGAGCCTTAAAGAGATCCAACTACTCTATGTTTAGCATCTAACTTATATAAAACTCTATCATTTCTCGTTCTTCGCAAATTTAAAATCTTTAATAAAAAGATCCGCGAATGCTTAGTCTAATAAAACAAGCTTTGCATATTTAAAGTCTATCATGGAAACTTGCAAACTCTTGGCTTTTTCAAGCTAGAATTCGCGTTTTAAAGCTTCTTGTATAAAAGACTAGCAAAAGCTTAAATTTATATAAGTTAAGGGGCAAGCTAGAGCGCAACATGCTCGATCAAGTCAAAATTTATTCTTTAAAAAGACAAAACTACGTGTCAAAACACTTATTCTATTTTTGAAAAAATTTAATTTTGGCATATTTTTGCTATTTTTGGTGGAAAAACGGGGTTACGTGAAGACAAGGCAAATGCAAGTAAGATCGAATCGAAAGATCCCCCCATACTAGAACTACACATTGTCCTCAATGTGAGACTGTCACCCCCATACTAATTTCAAGGCATAATCCAAATATTAAGGGGTCTCTACGCAAATCTAAAGCCGTTTATTAATTATGCTAATAGATAAACGTTAATCAATAAGATCTAGGATATCGGATTCCCATATATAAGCATGCGAAGGATTGAAGATCGAGTGAACGATGGACAAAACCACGAGCACGAGAGTCTTCAAAATTCGGGCAATCCTGGACATAAAACACAAAACACGGATAGGAATAGGCGAGCTTCACGTCACACTTATTCATAACTATTATACTAATATACTATGGGATAAGCATGGGTTTCCACCCGCGAAGTGCTTGTTTTTGTTAACCGAGTCACGAGCCTGACTCGACCCTGAATTTAGTGGTCCATGGGGAAAGTTTGGAGATCCGGGACAACCATTTGTGGTATGTCCCCTCCAAAATAATGCTTAAGTCTATGACCATTCATCTTGAAGTTTGGTCCGTCGGTTTGAGATAACTCGACGGCACCATAAGGGAAAACTTGAGCAACGGTGAATGGTCCGGTCCAACGGGTTTTAAGCTTGCCCGAGAAAATCTTTAATCGAGAATTGAAGAGAAGAACTCGATCACCAACGTTGAAAACGCGGTTCTTAATCTTGGAGTCATGAATTTTCTTTGTTTTCTCTTTGTAGATTAAAGAGTTCTCGTAAGCTTGATCCCGGAGTTCATTTAATTCATTTATTTGAACTTTCCGGTGATCACCCGCGGTCTTAAGATCAAAATTACAATGTTTCAAGGCCCAATAGGCCTTGTGTTCAAGCTCGATAGGAAGATGGCAAGCCTTTCCGTACACGAGCTTATAAGGAGTGCACCCAATGGGTGTCTTGAATGCGGTACGGAAGGCCCATAATGCATCATCTAACTTATCGGACCATGAAGCACGGTTTTCACCTACGGTCCTTTCTAAAATACGTTTCAAACCACGATTTGAAACCTCCACTTGTCCACTCGTTTGTGAATGATACATAGTAGAAAGACGGTGGGTAACTCCATACTTAAGCATAACTTATGCAAATTGATCATTACAAAGGTGAGTACCGCGATCACTAATTATAGCACGAGGAGTTCCAAATCGGGCAAAAAGAGATTTCAAAAATTTAACAACAACTCGAGCATCATTAGTGGGGAGTGATTTTGATTCAACCCATTTAGACAAATAGTCGACGGCTACGAGAATGTATTTGTTCCCTCGAGAAGACGAAAATGGGCCCATAAATTCGATGCCCCATACGTCAAAGATCTCGCATACTTTAATTGCATTTTGAGGCATTTCATCCTTTTGCGATATTTTTCCTTGACGTTGACAAGCGTCACACCGTGTGACCAAGTCATGGGCATCTCGGTAAATAGTCGGCCAATAGAAATCGGAATCAAAGACTTTCTTAGCGGTGTAGTTACGAATACAATGCATTTTTCTGTATTTATGGTCATTATTGGTCTTTTTAGCTCGTTTAATTAGGTAAAAGGTATGTGTATTTAAGCACATACCATTGCTACAGATTAAAAACTAAACACTGAAGTTTCTATTGAAATATTTAAGTAAATATATAATCTAAGTATTTTATTTAACTGTTTGAAAGAGGTTAACCTCTCGCACGCTGTAATGTAATAGTTATCTAAGTCTAAATATATTTGATGTGAGGGAGGACAATTAGTTTTTATGATCATGGGGTTGATTTTTAGGTTATGAACATTATTCATGTTAGTGATACCAATACATTAGGTGTAATCTATGACCGTGGGCTCATAGGTGTTATACATAACTGGTATGGACAACCGTTTTTCTTCATATTTGGCTTCTTTTAAGCTTATTTTATGAACAAGTTTACTGACTTGTTTTAGTAGTTTCTTCAAACCCCAACAAATTACTATTTCTATCTTTTGTTGAGTCGGACAATAATTTTTTATATTATTCCAGGTGTGAGCCATTTGACACATATCTTATAACTTGTGACATATTGAATGCTAATGGGCACTTCTTTACTGAGCAAAGAAGGTAAAATCTACCATGTTTCATTTTGCATATTTTAATTGTTTATTAGTTACACCTGCGATGAACTAAATCTTACGACCAAATAGGCATGTTTACACAAACACGGCAACCATTAGAACTAAACGACAAACATTGTCTAAGAAAAGTTTTATGAACCGAACCCGCCCGTTGAGCGGGTATATATATATATGTATATATGTATATATATGTATAGATGTATATATATAGGGTGAGGTTATTGTGAAAAGTTACAAATGGTAAAAAGTATAGGAAGGATTTCTAGCCATTGGATGTGAGGTATTATAGAGATTAAATTGAGGTATTAATTACATATTTGACACATAACGACTTGTAGCGATGTTAACACACTATTAATACGCTATTATTGACACACGTGAATTTTTTAGCTAACAATGTTGACACACTTGCACATAATTTCTTGTAACTGACACACAATTGACACATTTTCACATGATATTAATGACACATAAATGAATTTTCACATGATATTAATGACACATAAATGAATTCTCTACACTTTCTATCATTTTTACCCAAAATCACTTTCTATTTGAACCAAACTCTCTCTCTCTCTCTATATATATATATATATATATATATATATATATATATGTATATCTATATATATATGTATATATATATATATATATATATGTGTGTGTGTATATATATATATATATATATATATATATATATATATATATACACAAAAACCACACACACACTAGTATATATATATTATATATATATATATATATTATATATATATATATATATATATATATAATATATATACACATATATTATACATATTACATACTTATTTATATATATATATTATATTTATATATATATATATAATATATTACATATACATATATATATATATATCTTATACTTATAATAACATTATACATATAGTATAACTATATATGGAGGCTACTATGGACTGGATTAATATGAAATAAATGATCTCCAACTGCCACTCAACGAGACATGGCAATTAACATGGGCATGATTTCAAAAAATTATATAAAAATTATGGATAGTTGCATGATTCGAACCTGTCATGTATGGTTTATATCAAATTAGTTAAACCAACTGAGCCAACATTGGTTTTGTGTTTTAATATCAAAAACATAATTAATATGTTCTAAAAATAATCCAATGTAATTTGTTTAGATGTTGATATGTGTATTTTTTTTTAAATATATGAAGATATACTACAAAATATATAAAGATATACTCCAACACACGACATATTCTTAAAACCCTAATGCAAAATATGATTTCTTATCCCTATTTGTTTTCAATCAGCAGCTAGCAACAAATCATAATTGTCAAAACCTTACGCATGGTTCCATGCTATATCACACGCATGTATATGCAAAAAATATATATGCATGATCTAAATCCCATTATATGTGCAGTATGGTGCCTCCTGAACTTGTTAGACATGAAGGTTCCAAGTTTAAGCCTGGATCAATTCCTGATAGGCCACCTAGACCAAACCAAAAACTTTTTGCACATTGAGGTAATTATGGTGCGTGATATGTTTCCATTACATTAGAATTCAACTGTTGAGGCCATTTGTTTTGCGTATATGTCTGTTTTTGCTAATATTATAGCAGGAGTCGGGGATTCACAAATTGTACAAAGTTATCTGAACATTATCATTGTTGGTTATTTAATAGATTTGTGTTTTCCTTTTGCATTTTGATCTTTCATATTGTAGATTTTTAGTTTCGTCTAACTCTTCTCATCTTCAATTGTTGTTTTTTATTTCATATAACGAGTGGCGAAATCAGGAAGATGACCCATATGTAGTTCTTATCTACATGTAGTTACCCGTCACTTTGAAGTAGATGATAATAGACGTTTTATAATTCCAACTTGAGTTTGGATTCAATATCGGGCTAAGTATACTATGGACAACAATTGTTATGCAATATGTCAGTTAACTGTTTCATGCAGTGCAAAAACCTAACGTTTTTTTGTTTTTATTTGTATCTTGTGTCCTTATACAAAATGTAGTTCTGCTCTCAATGTGTTGGATAATCAAATATCTGCAACATGTACCTAATTTTATTTGTTATTGTTAGCCTTAAAATATGGTGACAAATACGAAATTACATTAGTTTATTTATAGCGTGACACATAGGGACTAATAATGACAAGCTATGATAGTTGTGTGTTATTAGGATTATAAATACCCCCTCCATACTTCCATGGAGGGGTGAAGCTCACTTTTGTAAAGTGTGAAAGTGTGTGTTTTCTCTCTACAAACACACACATCTTCCCATATCTCATCTTTTCTCTCTAATAAACATGGCTCAATTTCTCTTTCACTTTACCATGCCTTCGAATCAGTGTTCTAAGGATGAATCTAATGTTAACAATTGGTATCAGAGAGAGAGTTGATCTTTAATACCAATTGTTGGATCCCGTAATCACTTCATAACATATATCATACACGAATCAAACTAGAAATTAGAGAGAGAGTTGATCTTTTAGAGAGAGGAATAGGAGAGAGAATGAGAGAAAAAAGGAAAATGAAATAATATTAGAATGATCA
>BQNB010008114.1:32657-91138 GCA_026074375.1 Tanacetum coccineum
GATTAGTGATCAAGAAAATATTTTTCTCTTATCCATCACATTTTTACAAAAGAATTTCACAAAATTAATTATACAAAATAATTTCTAATTAAAAAAAGTTTTATTAAAAACTTAAAATTTGAAATTCAAAATTTCCCCCCAAAATGAAAGTTTTCATACCAGAAACAACATTCCCCACAAAAAGACAAAAAAGGAAGCGTAGTCTACTAAGCGGCCCCTTATAAGCCTGGCGGCCCCCAGATATATCTGGGACCACCGAGACCGCCTCCAGTGACCGTTGAGTTTTTCTGCCTATAAATACTGCTTCATTTCCTACAGAAAAACAGACCTCTTAGCACGGAATTTTCAGATAACTTTCTCTCTCTAAAATTTTCTTTTTCTCTCTAAATCTCTTGATCACTAACATTCTTAGATCTTTATTCAAATGATTTAATCTCTTCTTCTCATCTCTTCTTTCTCATTCAAAGTGCAAGAGAAGAACATTCGTATTCGCCAAGAAACGAATTGTTATTTAGTGATCTCTCCTCTCTTCTTCTAAGTACTAAATCTCTATTGTAATTATCTTGTGTATTTGTGTGATTCGAATGCTGTGTAAATCCGATAGTGTAGATCTTGTGATTGTGTAATGATTGTGAAGTGGTAGATTGGTTCTAGCTAAGATTAGGATTCGACATTTAGCTTAGTGTCGGAAAACAACGTAAGCGACGTGTAAACGGTTTTCTCCGCCTAAAAGGAGCTTGTTAACATAGTAAAATCTCGAGTAGGATACTCGAGCAGTGGAGTAGGGCGAGGAGGTACTTCGTAGCCGAACCACTATAAAATTTTGGCGTCTTGGTTTGATTGCTCCTTTCCTTACCTCTTCATATTGTTGTCATTGTTACTTAGCTTTAGTTTAGTTTGTTATATTGTTTCTTCATATTGTGAATTGGTTAAACATACAACTCGAATCAAAATATTTTGAAAGCAAACTTTTTTAAACAAAAACAAACTTGTAAACTATTCAACCCACAATTAGTATCATAAGCCAAGGTCACTTAAGATTTTTAAAACTCACTGTATTTTAAAGCTTGGATCGATCTATGGATTCCGATAAATATCTAGAAGGGCAATCTATGAAAAGACCACCACTTTTTGAAAGTGATAGTTTTATTTATTGGAAAAATTGATTCGAGACATATGTTAAATCAAAAGATCTAGATCTTAGGCATGTTATTACCAACGCGATTTTCAACCTATTGTACAAAATCTGAAAACCAAATTTGATGAGGTTGTCCCTTTTGATAAATAAACTGATGATCTTAAAAAGAGACTTGCAAAAAATAAAGAAGCTAAAATGGTTATTTATAATACTTTTCCTAAAAAAGAATATGAAAGAATTTTCATGTGTAACACGACAAAAGAAATTTGGAAAACTTTGTTAATCACCCATCAAGGTAATAATCAAGTCAAAGATAATAAGATCGAACTTTTGGTTCAACAATATTAACAATTCGTCATTTACGAAGACGAATCTATAGATAGTGCTTTTGCTAGATTTAATACTATTATTACTAGTCTAAAAGCTCTTGATGAAGGCTATTCTAGCAAGAATTATGTTAGGAAGTTTCATAGGGCTCTACATCCTAAATGGAGAGCAAAGGTCACGGCGATTGAAGAGTCGAAAGTCTTAACGTCACTATCTCTTGATGAACTTGATCATCAAGAAAGATTCCGAAATAGTCAAAGCAAAAGTTGAAAAGAAATCTCTTGCTTTAAAGGCTAAGAAAGAATCTAGCGATCAGGAGTGTTCGACTTTCGGAAGTAAAGATGAAGAATACGTCATGGCGGGTAGAGACTTTAAGAGAAGAGGTAGATTCGTGAGACAACCTCAGAACGACAAAAAGACGTTTCAAAGAAGCCGTGATGACAAAAACGGTAAAAATAATAGAAAATGCTTTAGATGCGGCGATCCAAATCATCTTATTGGAGAATGTCCAAAATCATCAAAAGACAAGAACCAAAGAGCTTTTGTCGGAGGTTCTTGGAGTAATAGGGGTGAAGAAGATGATGAGAAGGTCAAAGACAAAACGTGTCTAGTAGCTCAAGCATCAAGTGAGGTATGTTTTGGATCCTCTTACTTTAGTGATGAAAACTCAACAATAGATGATTTAGTTTTAGATAATAAATATGATAAACTGTTCAAAATAAGTTTAAAGATAATCACTAAAAACAAAAGATTAAAAGCCACTAGAAATAGTTTAGAAAAAGAACTTAGTATTCTAAAAGAAAAAGTGTCCCCACTCGAGAAAAACAAGGGAGTTGATCTCGAATGTATAAAATGTCATATGCTTAAAGTTGAGAATGAAAAACTCAAAGAGGAAGCCATTAGATTAAATAAATTTGAAAAGAGCACACATTGCTTAAATGAAATGTTAAGTAATCAAAAACCCTATGGTGAAAAGTTAGGTTTAGGGTTTAATTCATTTGAAGCATCATCTAGTGGAAATAAGGAAATAAAATTTGTGAAAGCTCAGAAAAAGGCGTCCTCTAATGGAGGTCCCATAAATATGGGCGCCCCCCATAGTGTTCAGGCAACCCCCAAAAAAATTATGGACCGCCACCAGTTGGTACACCTGGATCTGAGAAAAATGTGTCTTTTCAAAAATCTATTTTGGGTCCTAGACCAAAACACATAATAGTAAACAATGTAAAAGTTCTCATTGCTAGTGAAAATGAACTCAAGCAATTCTATAAGCCATTATCAAAACCCGGAGTTGGATTTTCAAAACCAAATTTTAGATAAAAAAACTCCACCACCTAGAAGAGTCATGAACAATTATCATCGTCCTAAAACACCGCAACCAAAAAGAAACATTGGTCGACAAAATCAACCTCGTAGTTTTCCTGTAACCTGGAATAACTTCCCACGTCAAAGTTACATGCCATTGGAAATGTGTCTTCGATTTCTACATCCCAACCAATTGCATCAAATGCAAGGGATGTTTAGCACTAACAACTTTGGACCCATGAGATATTAGGGACCAAATGTTTGAGGTGTTTCCTTATATAAATAGATATGCCTTGGAGTCGACTTGGAACCCGATGAGTAGATAAAGGATATCGGATGCTCTAAACACATGACGAGTAACCGAAAGCTCTTCTCAAGCTACAAGGCATACAATGGAGGTAATGTTATTTTTGGTAGCAATCTTCGCGGTAACATCATTGGCAAAGGTACGATTTCGAATGACTCTCTCAAAATAGATAATGTAGAGCATGTAGATAACTTAAGATTTAACTTGTTAAGTATAGGACAAATATGTGATAATAAGTGTAGAGTAACTTTCTCTGAACATGATAGTGAAATTTATAGGATGGTAAGTCATAGGTAGAGGTATTAGGAAGAAAGGCTTATATGTGATGAAATTAGGAAATAAGCCTAAAGACAAAATTTGTCTAGCAACGATTGATGAAAACTCTACGTTGTGGCATAGGAGATTAGGTCACGCAAATATGCGTCTCATTCAATCATTAGCATCTAAGGAATTAGTTAGAAACTTACCTAAGCTTAAGTTTGATCAACACTTCTGTGATGCTTGCAAAATTAGAAAGCAAGCTCACGCTAGTCATAAGGCTAAGAATATAGTCTCAACGACTAGATGCTTAGAACTCCTTCATATGGATCTCTTCGGTCCATCCGCCGTACGGAGTTACGAAGGAAACCACTACACCTTTAGTCATAGTAGATGACTACTCTAGGTATACTTAGACTATATTCCTTAAGGATAAAATCGAAGCTTTCGATCAATTCAAAATATTTCGTAAGAAAATCCAAAACCAATTAGGATGTACAATAGTGTCAATAAGAACCGACCACGGTAGGGAATTTGATAATGAGGTGCAATTTGGAGAGTTTAGTAATTGCCATGGTATTACACATTCACTTCTCAGCTCTAGCATCCTCAGTCAAATGGCAAGGTTGAAAGGAAAAATAGAACACTTTAAGAAATGAGCAGGACTATGTTGAACGAGCAATCGTTACCATAAAAGTTTTGGTGTAACGCAGTAGACACTTCAACATACATTCTCAACCGAATCCTAATTAGAGCCATATTAGGAGAAAACACTTACGAACTCTTAAGAGGTAGGCAACCTACTCTAGATTACTTTTAGAGTGTTTGGACGCAAGTGCTTCATTTTAAACACTAAAGACTACCTTACAAAGTTTGACCAAAAGTCATACGAATGTATCTTTTTAGGTTACTACAACATAATTGTAAAGCCTACATCATCTTTAACAAACATACTAGGAAAGTTGAAAGAATCACTCAACGTGACATTCGATGAAACTCCTCCACCCTCTAAGACATCACCCTTGGTGGATGATGACTTAGATGAAGAAGAAGCAATTAAGGTTACCGAAAAGAAAAACCTAGAAAATGACATTGTGGATGAAACTTTAGAGATTGACGAAATAGTCAATATTAAGAAATCTAGGAACCATCCATTAGAAAATGTCATAGGAAACCTTAACCAAAGAACCCTTAGATCACAAGCCCAAAACCAAAGTAACTTCTTTTGTTTTATATCAACTATAGAACCTAAGAATGTGATGAAAGCCTTTTAAGCTGATTAGTTGAATAGTCGCTAATGACAAGAGATTAAATCAATTCACTGTTAACGATGTTTGGGAGTTAGTTCCACAACCTAGGAATATGAAAATTATAGGAACTAAGTGGGTGTTTAGAAATAAGTTAGACGAGAACGGTATTGTTTCTCGAAATAAGGCTAGGTTAGTTGCTCAAGGCTATAATCAACAAGAGGGCATCGATTATGATGAAACTTATGCCCCAGTTGCTAGACTTGAGTCAATTAGGATACTATTAGCTTATGCTTGTGCTTTAGATTTTAAGCTATTCCAAATGGATGTAAAAAGTGCATTCCTGAACGGTTTTATCAATGAGGAGGTATACGTGGCACAACCTCTAGGATTCATTGACTTTGAAAAACCGGATCATGTTTATAAACTAAAGAAAGCTTTATACGGTCTTAAACAAGCACCCAAAGCTTGGTATGATAGATTAAAAGCTTTTCTTATTAAACATGAATATAAAATGGGAATGGTAGATAACACTCTTTTTACTAAGAAGAAAAGTTCAAACCTCATCATCGTTCAAATATATGTCGACGACATTATATTCGGTTCGACTTGTCAAGACATGTGTGATGAATTTTCCAAAATCATGCATGACGAGTTCGAGATGAGCATGATGGGTGAACTTAACTTCTTCCTTGGACTACAAATAAAACAAATGAAAGATGGTATTTTCTTTAATCAATCTAAATATATTAAAGAAATGCTTAAGAAATTTGGCTTAGAAGAATCTAAACCAATGAAAACCCCCATGTCCTCCGATACCAAACTCACAAAAGATGAAGAGTGTGAGTCGGTAGATAGTACCAAGTATCGTAGCATGATATATTAGTTTAATTTACCTAAGGAAAGTAGGGCCTGATTATCATGTGTAGTGTCGGCCTTTGTGCCCTGCTTCCAAGAGGATCCAAAACTCTCACCTTAAGCGGTTAAGAGCTATCTTAGATTACAATTAAAGGCACTACGCACTTAGGATTATGGTATCCTAAGGGGACCGGCATAGAAACAGTAGTATATGCCGACTCTGATCATGCGAGAGATTATGTGGACCGAAAGAGCACTAGCGGTATTTGTACGTTCGTGGGATGTTGTTTGACATCTTGGTTCTCGAAGAAACAAACCGCTTTTGCTATATCCACTACCGAAGCCAAATATGTAAGCGTCGAAAAGGCATGTCAACAAGCACTATGGATGAAACAAGCTCTTATCGACTACGACGTTCGACGACGTCCCGATCATGTGCGACAATAAAGGCGCGATTGACCTTAGCAAAAACCCGGTGCAACATTAACTAAACACATCGAAACTCGTCACCACTTTCTTCGTGATAATGTCTAGAAAGGACATATCTCAATCGAAAAAGTGCCGTCGGTCGACAACATCGCCGACATTCTTACGAAACCCCTTAAACATGAATCGTTTAACTATCTATGTCTTGGTTTAGGAATGATGGAACACATTCCATAAATCTCATTTGTCAGCTTCTCCTTCTTCTATCTCAATTCTAGTTCGTGTTCTATTCCGTGTCGTGACAACTTAAATACTTCATCCGAAGTACCTTAAGCATTTTTAATTCGCGAAATGGAAATTAAAATGTCACTCATCTTTGCAAAATTTTTATCAAAACTAAGACCAAAACGCCTTGCTGAGGGCGGCCCCCATATCCTCGGCGGCCCCCAATATATTTGGGACTGCCTGATAAATATGGGACCGCCAACAACAGACACCATATTTTACACTTAGTTAAAAATTTTCCAAAAACAAAACCAAACATATCCCTTCTTCTCTGCAGCGACGAACACAACCAAAACAACCCAAAAACTCAAAATCACCCATTAAAACACTAATTGAAGATAAAATCAACTCACCTACAATATTCATACATCATCACATCATCACTTTATAGTAATTTCATCTATTTTCTTTCAATTTGAGTCTAGGGTTCATGATGAACACAAAAATTGAAATTAGGAATTTTTCATTTTTCTTTCAATTTTGTACAATTAAGACTACTAGGATACAATGTATAACTAATATGCTTACCGTAGATATAGGATTTGCATACATTTGTGAGTTTGTTGAAAATCGATTTTGAACCAAAACCCCAATTTTATTTTCAAATCACTCACGTTAGGAACATAATAAAATTGTTGTTATGCATTGTTAATATAACTCAAAAACGTTTTCAAACACATGCATAATGATCTCATGAACAAATTTCGAGATACATACTTAGTATGTATTTTTCGACATGTTTGGATGAGCAAAATCAAACTAAGGAGTGTTTAGATTAACTCTTAAGATTTTAATTTTCTTTAGGTAGAGTTAATCGTTACTCCACATTTGTTACATCTAGGCACACACTAGGCACGAACTCAAAATATCAACACAAATGTAAGATATTAAAATATGACTTTGATTGTTTCATTTTAGGTGACAATGCCTCCAATTACCTAACTAGATCATCAAAAGACCCGGAACTACATTTCACTCATATCAAATGAATCTAATCAACCTTTACGAAACACAATTGCAAGTCTTGAAAAACGATACTTTCATGAGGGTAGGGTTGTGAGTCAAAATTTTGAAAACATGAGTCATATCCGTGCTAAGTTTGAATCAATTGATTTTGATTGTTTGTTAAACTTAAACGAACAAATTGTTCCTCGTTTTGTTCTCGATTTCTATAGTCAACTAAATTTTGATTATAACTCCACGGGTCATTTTGTGGTCAACTTTGTTATACAAAGTAAGTCATTCTCTCTCACTTTTGAGGAATTCGGTCAAATCTTAAAAATGCAGTTCAAAGGTCAAGCATCACACACCGACATGTGGTCACTCGACTACTTGTCAATAAGTGTTGCGAGTAAAGGTCGTTATAAAACCACTCCTTCGTCTCCAAGTGTCGTCAAGTCTTTTATTCAAATTCCTCGACAAGGTCAAATCACTCGTACTAAAAATAAGAAAACCATTGTCGTCGACAAAAACGAAATCTTAACTCGCGAAATTCAACCTCATATGAAACCATGGGTTGATATCATTCGTGAAAACGTCATTTTTCTAGGAGGTCATAAGGATCATGTCTCCGCGTGTCTTTGTCATATGTTTTATTGCATTGAAACCTCCACTCGATATAATCTAGCATTTTTCATTCTCAAAAGAATGGAAAAGACTCGAAGCAAACCTAAGGAACTCTTACCTTATGGAATGCTTTTGACTAGATTGTTCAAACATGTTGTGTCCATTTTTCCTGAGCTATAAATTGATCACTACATCTCACATGATCGAGTCATGCATCCCCTCGCTCCTCATTATGAGCGAAAGGCGCGATCAGATCGTGGCAAGAAAAGACCTCATGAATAAAATCCTAGCTTCTCCTCCACCACTTTAAATCATCCATCCTCATCTCGTCCGGTGGATGAATACGCATTAATAAAATGTTGATGAATCATTTCATTCCAATCCTTCCACTCCGTCCCAAAACGTCTCCTCCTCGTCCAATGATGTCTCTAGAGTCCGTCAAAACCCTCCTCATAAAAGTCATGACTTGAACACCTATCTCTCCGAAAGTATAAATCTTCAATCCTAACAACGAGATGCTCACCGGGAAGGGTTAAGGTCACTTGGACAAGCGCTCAAGAACATGATGTGTGGAAAACGGAACTGAACATGTTGGCATAACTATTAAGAGACTATTATTATTATTATTATTTTTCTTGTTTAATACATTAAGTTTTTTTTATATTATTAGGACTAGGAATGGCAAATGACAATTACATTTGACTTGGATGACTTTCTCCATCTTATCATCCTATCAACGTTTTATAATTAACAAATTTTATGAATGTGACATGCGAACAATGATACTACTTGCTAAATGATTTGTATGCTAGTTTAGGACTACATGTTATTGCTTGAATTAGTTGATTCTTGAATTTGGTAGATGTCGAAATCACTGGACTTAAGAAAAAGGAAAAACTAGAAAATTTTATTCTTCTAAAAAACGGCCCCCTTAAATACCCGGCTGCCCCCAATATATTTGGGACCGCCTGGTGATATGGGACAGCCACCAGGGGGAACGAAAATTTTTGAGTTTGCCTCTTTTTATGTATCTTTGACCCACTACCTATACCCTCAAGCTGGCATTTCCCTGTTTAGCTAAACCATCTTTGGCATCCTCTTCTATCCAAATCATGATTTGTCATATTATACTATCTTTCCTATTATTTAACTCATCCAATTCTCATACCTTACTACCACCTTCACCTTCTTTATTCTCTTCTCCTTCATCATCAATGTCTTGATCAAACCACCATTCTAACTTCTCTAGAAAACCAAGAATGTCAGTAAGACAAGTATGGAAACGCAAAACATCAACTCCAAAATCATTACCTTCTTCCCAAAAAGACTCACCTCCACTTCCTCCAAGAGTCTATTTACAATCTCCTTCACCACCATCATACAATCCTTTAAGAGATCAAATGATCAACCAACTTCACAACATTTCTACCATCCTTGATTCACACACTAATCCATCCAATGCCTACATTCATGCATCACCTTCACCACCACCACAAAAAATTCATCCTCCTGCTCATGCTCAAGTTGAATTCCAGTCAAGCTTTTGTAATTGTTGCAAGTTTTCAAAACACCAATTTCACTCATTGAGAAATGAAATCAACTTCATTCATTTTCTTCTTACCCGTCCCATACCTTAAACTCGTACCCCTCCAAATCGTGTGTCACAAAACCCCTCATTTTCCCTCTTTAATTAATCATTCTCATATGATTAATCTACCTAAATAATTGACCATCTATATTTTGATTATGGCATCTTCTACATTCCAAGAATCCACTAGTGTAGATCTATGCCTTATTATGTCTTTATTTTATGATTATCTACTTTCTATTGTAATGATTCATACAAATATTGTATGAATTTGTCTTAGCTCGTATTAGCTCTAGTTTTATCTTATGTTGTATGAATGCGTTTTAGTGCATTTGCTATTGTATGAGTTTCGTTTATTGTTGGAATGAAACTATTTTTGGGGTTCGTAAATCTAATGTGTTGCTTAAAAGATATTTGTTTTGCACTTGTATCTCTAACTTTTTTTTGTAGCAAATAATTTTCGTAAGATCGATCCCTTGGTGCCCCGAATGAGGGGGAGCATACATCAATGGGGAGTCTTGATATCGTCGATTTCTTTCTTCCTACAACTACTCGACGGTCATCCTTTTTGAATTCGACAAAAAAGGGGGAGAAATAGAACAAAACTCTTTAATAATTTTGTAACTATTAATTTTATACAAAATGAGTTTATATTTTGTCATCATCAAAAAGGGGTAGTTTGTTAATATAAATAATGTCTAAAAACGTTATTTATATTTTCGCCCTCTCAACGTTTTGATAATAACAAAATGTAAAAACGTTTACGATAAAATTAAACGTTTACAAATTATTAATCATAAAATTTTATTTTTAAGATTAGTAATCACTTAAGGTATGAAAAAACAAATCATTTAGCATGATTAGTGATCAAGAAAATATTTTTCTCTTATCCATTACATTTTTACAAAAGAATTTCACAAAATTAATTATACAAAATATTTCTAATTAAAAGAAAAGTTTTATTAAAAACTTAAAATTTAAAATTCAATTTTTTCCTCCAAAATTGAAGGTTCCCTACAAGATACAACATTCTCCACAAAAAGACAAAAAATGGAGCATAGTCTACTGGGCGCCCTTATAGGCCTAGCGGCCCTCAGATATATCTGGGACCGGCGGGACCGCCCCCAGTGACCGTTGGATTTTCCTGCCTATAAATACTGCTCTATTCCTTGCAGAAAATAAGATCTCTTTGCACGAAATTTTTAGATAATTTTCTCTCTCTAAAATATTCTTTTTCTCTCTAAATCTCTTGATGACTAACATTCTTAGATCTTGTTTCAAGTGATCTAATATCTTCTTCTCATCTCTTCCATCTCATTCAAGTGCAAGAGAAGAACATTCGTATTCGTCAAGAAACGAATTGTTATTTAGAGATCTCTCCTCTTTTCTTCCAAGTACCAAATCTCTATTGTAATTATATTGTGTATTTGTGTGATTCGGATTGTGTGTAAATCCGATAGAGTAGATCTAGTGATTGTGTAGTGATTGTGAAGTGGTAGATTGGTTCTAGCTAAGATTAGGACTCGACATTTAGCTTAGTGTCGGAAAATAACGTAAGCGACATGTAAACGGTTTTCTCCACCTGAAGGGAGCTTGTTGACATAGTGAAATCTCGAGTGGGACTCGAGGAGTGGGGTAGGGCGAAGAAGAGCTTCGTAGCCGAACCACTTTAAATCTTGGTGTCTTGATTTGATTGTTTCTTCCCTCATCTCTTTATATTGTTGTGATTGTTATTTACTATTAGTCTAGATATTTACTTGGTTGATTTATATTGTTGGTTGGTTAAACATACTACTCGAATCTAAGTATTTTGAGAGCAAACTTTTAAAACGAAAACAAACCTGTAAACTATTTAACCCCCCTTCTAGTTTCCATAAAAATGATCAAGCTTACTCATCTTGGATGCCCACTTATGAGTCCATGTGTAAGAGTAACCACCAAAAGGAAGATCAAAAAGGCCTGCCATAGATATAAAATTATTAAAAGCGTTAGCACCTTGAATATTAAATGAGGAACCAAATCTTTCATGATTTGAACGAACTTCGTTAAAATTGCCCAAGATCACAGTTTCTCCATCCCACCTATCGATTAGAGAGCATAAATAATCCCATAACTATCTCTTTTCAGTTAACTCCTGAGGAGCGTACATAGAGATGTCAAGAAGTTTTGTAGAAGAAGGAATCCATGTACCCATGACAGCAAGAAAATAATCCGACGAAGAAACATGTTCTTTAATGAGCAAATTAGGATCCTAAATGCATAGAATGCCTCAAGAGTTACCAACTAAAGGACTGATAGCACGATCGAATGTAAGATTACCCCACAGGGCCTTGATGGAAAATAGATCAATACTCTCCGACTTTGTTTCTTGAAGAGCAACAAAGTTAGTTTTATGTTTTGAACACAACTCTTGAATCCACCTCCTTTTCGCCTTGTGACCAAGGCCTTGTATGTTTAAGCCTAAAATTCATCCTAATAACACTACTATTCCTTTTGGACCAATTATTTGCTATATTTTTAAACACCCATCCCTGTTATACCCCATTGTTTGACCGACCTGAACCAAATTATCCATGACATCTAAAATTGAACATCCATCAGTGGGAATATTGTTGGCTCGCTGAGATAGAGCCTCAACATTATGTCTTGTAAATGATTTCTTACTTGTGTTTGACTTCTCCTTATTCTTTGAAGAATTCGTTCCTTCTCCATTGTTTTTATTGTAAATGTTTGGAGTGAATCCTGGAGGATGAGTGGGCCCGAAATCATTTGATTGAGGCATATTTTCTTTCTTCTGTTGTAGTAGCTCATAGATACCAAAAGGATCATTAGAGTGAGGAGTTTCATTTCGATGAATTTTTGAAGCAGGTTCTTGAGCATAGTCATTCCCATGCATGCAGCTAGATTCGATAACTGGTCAATCTTCAGAATACATATTTGGAATCTTCATTTAATAATCCCAGCTTGCACCCTCCTCATGTACAGTAGAATGGTATCGAAGATTGAATCATTATTTATCAGGAAGAAATTTAGGAATCCATGATCTAGTCTTTAGTTACGAATCCAAAAAACTTTACCCTTAACAATGATTTTGAAGCTTTCATTGATGATTTCATCAACCTTTGTCTTTAGGCAAAGGTGTTAGCAAGACAAAGAGATTTCCTCGGACTCCTCCCAAACAACCAAATCACCCCACTTTGAAGCCACTTTTGAGAACGTGTTATTGGTCCAAGAGTTAATTGGAAGACCTTCAATCAAAATCCAAACAATTCTTTCGTCAGAAACAAACAAGTTACAAGCAGCCTTGATCATTGAGAACCATGAACCAATACCCACATGGTTACGAAATTTCTCCATAGAAGTAAAAGAATCAAATTCAAAGAAGACCCAAAAGACCACCAAGATAAGATAATTTGACAGAATCAAAACCTTCTTTAGCAAGGATAATATAGAGGTTAGGTATTGCAGAAACCTCTTTAACCTGACCCATCAACGATAATCCAAAATCACGCTGCTTTAAACATGAATCATCAAGGACCAAGGCAGGTTCTGGTTGATCAGAGAGTGGTCGTTTCTAAATTACACCTTTAAGAACTGATGCGAAACTTCCTGTCACACCTCTAAAATTTCAGGTCAATATTTTAAGCTTTTCCGACAACTATTTTTGACTTTTATACGTTACGATTGAATCCGGTAGTTTACCGGGAAGTTAACCCGCGTAAATCTGAAAAACATCATCAGACGCGTTCCGATTGTTTTGATTAATTAGATATTATATAAGTTATTTTATCTTTTCTAAGTGTTTCTTAGTTTACGATCACTTCTGATAAATTTTTTTACGCTTTAACGTTTAAATTGCGTTTTTCCCGTTTTTTACCTAACGAAACCCCAGAAACCCGAAATCTTTTCGTGTAAACTTTAGTTATCGTCCATTTCATGTCCATAAGTCAAAAATTTCATTCACCCTCTTCTCTTGTTATATTGTGGACGCCTAAACCCAAACCAAATGCACCATAAGTCTTGAAATTAAATCAAAGGCATCTTTTCTTGAACTTCCCATGCATGTGGGTGAAAGTGACACATGAGAGAGTCCTTCTCATGCACATTTTCTCAAGTTTGACAATATCATGTGATACTTGCACCCTTTGACTTCATTTGACCAACTTATGCATCTAATGAGAACCAAGACTCAAAATTTTGAACCATATGGTCCTTGTGGCTTGCCTATTGCCGAACCCCCCCACACACACCTTTGGTGTGTGTTGGTCACATGTGCACTATGATGCATACCCTTTAACCTAATCTTGTCCTATAAATACCATCCCATATCACAACTTAGGGTTTCATAATCATTTTCAAGCCTCCAAAAATTTCTTTCTCTCCCTCCTCTCTTCTTGAAGCCCACGGCCAACAAACACCCACATAGGGTTTCCATTTTCTTTGATTTCTTGCATAATCCAAGCATTCTAGGTTCATTTCTAAGGTTACCTAAGGTGTTTGCAAGTATTGGTTCTTTGATTTAAGGGTTTTCTTCAAGATCTACAAATTAGGGTTTGGTTATTATTTGGGGTTTTTCAAGATCTAGTGATTTTGGGTATAGATCTTGTGTTATTGCTTCTTGTTCTTCATTCTTGTAAGTATCTTGAATATTTCTTTGTGGTTTTTCTTATGTTCTTCTTATATGTTCAAGATCCATACATCCATATGTTGTGTTTTAATTTTTGAAAGATTTTAAAGACAAGATTTCATAAATAATAGATATACTTTATTTACAGTTAATATTATGTCTCTTGGTGAGATGAGAGTTAACTGAGTGTTATGCAACATAGAAATGAAGGGATTATGGTAGAGTTAGTTGTGTTTTTGTTGTAGATTAGTTATGAATGGAGATTATGCTAGATTAGGCACTATTGTGAAGTTTGAGTGGATTTTGGTTGCGTTTTTGGCAAAAAGTGCTTGCTGTCCCAAATTTGTTTTGGGGTTTTGGTCGACCTAAAAATGTTTTCATTAGGCGTAAAAGTAGTTTTTGGAGAGCTCGTTTCGAATAGATAGTTTTTTATATTATCGCTACATTAACAATGGATTTTAAAACGGGACCAAGTTATTGCCAAATGAAACTTGAAACATTTTTCAACAAAATTAGATGAATAGTGTGCTGATGTGAATAGTAAAATGAGTTTTCGGACACTTTCGGAAATTTTTGGATTTTCTAAACACTAGCAAAACATATAGTAACACATACCTATTGATTAGTATCATTTAAAGACGCCGTTAATATATTTTGGAAAAAGCGATAAAGTTACTAAAAATAGTAAGTTTGGTAAGAATTTAGCGGAACGGACTTAGAAGTTAAGTAATTAAGGCTCGTGAGTTCGTTTTGAAAATATGGAAACTTAATAAATATAGAGGACAGTATTAACGTCCCGAAACTAAAAACTTTCCTAAAATAGAAACTTTTTAAAAATGGTAATTTTTGGTTAAACGCCAAAACTTAACGAAAAACTATGATTTTATTTCGTCATGATTTGATAATCAAAACAAAGCAAACACACATGGATATCTTTTGGTGATGAACATATTGTGCAATTCTTGGCATGTTTTTCGTGATTCTGAGACGCGTTATTATTCTAGGTCGCGGCTAGATTTCTATATCATCTTTTACTTGCGTGATTATCATTTGATCATTCTTGTAAGGCGTGTTCATAACCCTTATGTTTTGCTTATTTGTTACTTACTATTTTGGAGGTGAGAAAAACCATTGCTTGTTTTTAAACTAATGGACACAAATTACTTACATTCTTATCCTGATTACATGTTGACTTAGTTGCGAATAGACCCTATGCCCGAATTATCATAAACCGCACTTGCTTAAACGGATCATCTAATGTTACTTGGACGTATAGTAAGCGCGGATGTTATTGTAATGATCTATTGGTGAGTAATTTATCCCTATCGGGTAAGTAGCGCTTACTAGATTTGGAGGTATTGAACAAACGGATAATTTACCATTCGGATTGCAATAGGTGATCTTGGTCAGATACCGTTTTTTTTTTCGGGGGAGAGTATTCTATTGGGGACATATAAACTGCTTCCTTTTAATTGAGATCCGGTGTCTTGGAGCTTAGAGCATCATTAAATTTCTTTTTATGTGAAGTGTATCATCTGATAAACCTGTCACATGCGAAGTAACTTGTGGTCCACTCTTTAATATTAATTCAAACTTATGAATTCACTCAACTTTATGTTGAAATTTGAGCTTGTTATTTCTCAGGTCTTAGCTATGGTTGTCTTTGCTTGCTTGTTGGGGTTTGGCTTGCATTGGACGATTTTTAAGATTTGATTATCTATGTTAACATCGTGTCAAACTTAAAACTTTTATTCGCTTTCCCATATTATCGTTGGGGCCTATTTAAAACATTCAACTATTTTAATTTATGCAACGATGTGGATTTTTAAACGTACCTTAGAGGTCGGTTCTTTTTTTTACTTTCTTCTCTAATGATCTCTGTGTTGTGCTTTGTGGTTAACTTGTTGTGATGGACTATGACGTCACGCCTCGAACACATGTTTCGACTAGGCCCGTTTTGGGGGTGTACATTATTGGATCCAGAGCCAGGTTATAGGAGAACCCGGTAGTATATCTAGTCTGGGCTTATAACCAGTATGTGATCTATGTGCTTTTACTGCTTACATATATATCTTATAAACATAGCGTTACTATATATACCACTGATTATATTATCATATTACCATAATACTTTAATCACCATTTTCCTTATAAAATTTTCGCCTCATGCATTATCTGCTTGACTTTGCTTGCACGTTGTTGGTTTTCATATAAGAGATTTATATAAAACTTGTGCTTGTGCAGGTCATGGGCTGCTCCTATTATTTATTTTCATCTTATTCGTCTGAGGAGTGCGTGGGCTTTCATGCCCCACGAGTGATTCTCTTTGGTGCTATTCCTGCTATTATCCATGTTATCCTTGAGGTTCTTATTGTTCCAGCTGACCCTGAAACGGCTACGTTATTGGACGGAAATTCTCGGGGTGTCCCTACTGGGGTACTTGATTTAGTAGACTATTCATCTTCTTCTGATTCTGATCCATCGAAGGATTCTTTACCTCCCATACCAGATTTACCATTGGTTTCACCTTTTGGATTGTCATCTCATGATACTCTTGCACCATCATTTGAGTTTCCCCTTACACCTGTTGTTGCCCCACCCGGGATTCGTCGACGACGAGCTATTCTTATCCAACCCGGGGAGGACATTCCTATTGGTCGACTTTACCGTACTCATCCTGGCGGGCCATGTAGGGCATTGACCGCGAGGAAGTCGGTTAGACCTTTATCTTCTCATCGTTTGGCATTGAGGTACACATCACATTACTTGGATCATTTTACTTCCGGATCATCGAGTCATTCATCTTCAGATTCATTCTTCATCTGGGCTAACTATTTCGGGTCATTCTTTATCCGGACATACACCACCAGACACCACCGATGCTGATACATCTACACCACCAAGATTTGTTCATCGATCACTTGCTAGGACTCCACGACGTAGTAAGGCATTTAGACGTTGGAGGTCTGCACCATTGTCTACTCCTTACCCACCGACTACATCAGAGTCATCCTTAGGTTTATCTTCTGAGAGGTCATTGGATTCATCTTCACTTTCTTCTAGACCATCTCACAAGAGATGTAGGTCCCCTACTGCTTCGGTACCATCACCTACTCATGATTCAAGGATGATAGCTCCTACTCCTGCTGATATTTTACCACCTCACAAGAGGTTTAGAGATTCATACTCATTCAAGGATAGTGGAGAGGAGCATATAGAGGTGGATACTGTTGATGCAGAGGCTGTTGCAGATATAGGTATTAGTGATGGAGTTGTAGCTCACACTGAGGATGGTGTAGGTATGAGAGTTGAGATTATTGCTAGTGGTGTTAGGGAGGATGATGAGGAGTTTGAGGCAGAGGCTAGTGCGGCAGACACGAGAGAGATCGCTGTAGATCCATTGGCTATTGGTGATAGTTTTGAGTCTTTTAGAGGAGGTATTCCTGATCTTGAGGATACCATTTATGATATAGTTCACTACATGTCAGAGGTTTGTATTGATAGGATTACTGAGATTGAGACCACTCAGAGACAATTGGAGACTAGTCAGTTGGTAGCTAGTGAAGAGAGAGCTAGTTTGGTTGAGAGGATTAGGAGTTTAAGACTAGAGTACCTAAAGGTTCGAGCCATGTTGGGTATAGAGAGAGATCGGGTTGACAGTATTCGTTGGCATATGGCACTTTTGCGGGAGGAGTTTCGTCAGGTTCGTAGGGATCGTGATGATACTCGGAGGAGATTTAGGAGGTTGGAGTCGTATGTTGAGAGGCATTTGGGTTTTCGCCCTTAGACTAGTAGTACCATGATCATGTAGGACATTAGACTGATGGTTAGTTCTAGATGTTAGCAGTAGAAATAATCGTAAATCATATACCTATTTTGGATTGGTTGTAACCGAATTATGCTTTTATTCGTGAAATGAAAAGCTTGTTTTGATTCTCACGCATATTCATCTATATTGTTATTTACTTGTTTTGGCAAAACATGTTCTATTGTATTTTCCTATATAAACCTTATTTACCATTTATAATGGCTATACCTCATATCAAATCTTACCGCGTGCTATGTCTTGTGCTGTAGAATATGACTATCACTCGCTCCGGTATGACCCCTGAAGCAATCGAAGAACTCGTTAACCGACGAGTAGAGGAAGCGTTGGCTGCTTATGAAGCGACTCGTGCTTCCAATGCTCTCGAGGTTGAGAATCAAAGCCAGAACGACAGCGACGGCGATAATGGAAATGGAATGGTGGAGATGGAAATGGTGAGAATGGAAATGGCAGAAACGAAAATCCAAATGAGAATAATAGGGATGCTAGGTCTGTTGCTCGAGAGTGTACATACCAAGACTTCATGAAGTGTCAACCATTCAACTTCAAGGGAACGGAAGGAGTTGTCGGGTTAATAAGGTAGTTTGAGAAGATGGAAACAGTGTTCCATATCAGCAATTGTCCAGAGAAATACCAAGTCAAGTATGCTACTTGCACACTGTTAAACAGTGCACTAACTTGGTGGAACTCACATAAGAGGACTATTAGAACTGAGGCTGCATTTGCCATGTCATGGAGAGAGCTCATGAAGCTAATGACTGAAGTGTACTGCCTAAGAAACGAGATTCAAAAGATGGAATCTGAGCCGTGGAACTTGACCGTGAAGAATAATGACTTGGCTGCTTATACTCAGAGATTTCAAGAGTTGACTATGATGTGCACCAAGATGATCCCCGAGGAGGAGGATCGGGTTGAGAAATTCATTGGAGGACTCCCCGATAACATCTAAGGGAATGTAATTGCCGCTGAACCTACAAGACTGCAAGATGCAGTTCGAATTGCTAACAACTTAATGGACCAAAAGTTGAAGTGATATGCTTTGAAAAATGCTGAGAACAAAAGGAGATTGGAGGTTAATCAAAGAGACGACCGTGGACAGCAACCACCATTCAAAAGGCCAAATGTTGGAGGTCAGAATATGGCGAGAGCCTATACGGCTGGCAACAATGAGAAGAAACCGTATAATGGACCGTTGCCTCTCTGTAACAAGTGTAAGATACATCATGAAGGGCCTTGCACTATGAGATGTGGGAAGTGTAACAAGGTTGGGCATTTGACCCGGGATTGTAAGGTCACAAATTCCGCTACTTCTACTCAAAGAGGTCAAATGGTGAATCAGAGAGTTTTAACCTGTTTCGAGTGTGGAAGGCAAGGACACTTCAGGAGTGATTTCCCAAAGCTGAAAGATCAAAACCCTGGAAACAAGAATAGAGTTGGTGAAGCAAGAAGAAAAGCTTATGTGTTGGGTGGAGGAGACGCTAACCCTGATTCCAATGTCGTTAAGGGTACGTTTCTTCTCAATAACCATTATGCTTCTATGATATTTGATTCAGGAGCCGATCGGAGTTTTGTGTTGATTACCTTTAGTACTTTGCTTGATATAACCCCCGATACTTTAGACGTTAGCTATGCTGTCGAATTAGCTGACGGGAGAATTTCTGAAACTAATACCATACTTAGAGGCTGTACGTTAGGACTATTAGGTCACCCATTCAATATTGACCTAATGTCAGTAGAACTTGGTAGTTTTGACGTCATCATCAGCATGGATTGGTTAGCGAATCATCGTGCGGTGATCGTGTGTGATGAAAAGATTGTGCTAATCCCCTATGGAGATAAAGTTTTGATAGTTCAAGGTGATAGAGACGGCAAAGGAGAGAAGTCGAAGTTGAGCATTATATCGCGCACTAAAACTCAGAAATATATTAAGAGAGGTTGACTAATTTTTCGGGTACAAGTTACGAAGAAGGAAACCGAAGACAAGTCGGAGGTGAAGCGACTTGAGGACGTGCCGACTGTACGGGACTTTTCGAAGGTATTCCTAGAGGATTTGCCCGGATTACCACCATCGCAACAAGTTGAATTTCAAATCGACTTGGTCCCAGGTGTTGCAGCTGTGGCACGCGCACAAACAGATCAAGATTAAACCTCAAAGAACACATAACAATTTTCAAAAAGCATTTTGAAATTCAGAATAAGCCACAATAAGCAAATGAAAAAGCTATTTTACACTTAAACAAACACTTAACAAACTTGACAGATTTTGACAAAACCTAAAACACTCTTGCAAACTTAAAACTCTTCTACCCTACTGCATTTAGACTATAAAACAAGCATGAGAATAACACTTAACAACCATTTATGAAAAAACTAAATAAGCTGATAGGAAAGATTAAAAAAAACACAGATTCAAATGACAAGTAATATAAGCTATGATTTTGAGATTAAAAACTTACACAAACTGATTTTTATCACTACTTTTATCTAATTAAAACTGACTCAAAAGCACAAATCAAGTTTTGACCCATTTTGACCCATAAACACAGTTAAACCAAACACCCCTTTAAATTCTGTTTTGGTATTTTTAACTTGATAAAAGCTATTTAAGCCAAAACTTTGCAAAGACCAGATGTTTTATAGCTTATATAGAACCTGATGAACAAATTTAAACTTCCAAATAAGCCAGGTTAATAAGCTAAACAACTATGCTAATTTATGAGCTATTTAGGACAGATTATAAGGAAAACTTGCACAATTGATTTCTAAACTACAACCTAAGCAAAATAAGCACTAAACATCATAAACAAACATAAATAAGCAGATATAAGCAATAATTAAGCAGAAATAAGCAGTAATAAGCAATGCTACAGTGAAAGCTTAAAATGAAAGAAAATGGAACTTACAAAGCCCTTTGCTCTAAACAAGGGCAAATAAGCTCTTAAGAGCTTTGTCAACAAGCACTAGCTTGTTCAAGAACAAGCTAGTAAACACCCTATAAGCCCTTCCCTTTTTGGCTTATCTTCCAAATAGCTTTTTGAGTGAAATTTTTGAACTAGTCCTTAAACAACACAAAACTAGAAAGTTTTCATTGTTTAAGTTATAAACAGCTTATAAGAGTTTTAATAAGAGCTTTTAGTAACTTAACCAAGACTTGAAAACAATAAGAGCTTAAAACAGATTTTAAAACATAAAATTCCTCAAACTTTCATTAAACTTAAAAAGATTACAATGCTTGGAATTTAAAAGACAATAAGTAAAACATTAAGTAAAATAAGCTAAAAAATTAAACTAGATGACATTTAAGGCTTACAAGAGTCCTATATATATAATAAGCTAATGGTCTTGGTTCTTCATAGTGTGTTTCTTTTGTGAGAGGGCTGAGCACTTGTGCTTTTGGTGTGAGTAGAGTCCCAAAGTCATCATAGTCGTCCATCTTGAGTGTTGCCCAAGTCCCTTGATCATAGCCATTGAAATTTTGTCCTGTTCCATTGACGAATGGGACTGTTTAGGATTGCCAACATGGCAATTGACCCATGTGGAGTGGGGTTGAGGGATGGTGATGGTTTTGTTGTTTAGTTGCAAGGTGCAGGGTGAAGAAGACCCTGTTTTGGTAATTTGGCGCCAAAATGGGGTACTCTATTTGTATTACCGTTTTGGTGATAACAGGGGTGAGAGTTTGGGGGAATGGAAAAAATGGCCCATCTGTTTGTATAGTCCCTTTTCAAACCTGGTCCTTGTGGTGTAAAATGTTTTGGGGAGTTGGCAGTATAAGCCCTTCGAGTTATATGGTTTGTTTGCAACCATAGTCCTTTTAGGACTAACAACGTTAAGGGGTTAAGTGTTTTGGGCTTCACTTCAGTTAAAAGGGGTTTGGGCCTATAATAGCTGTTTAGGCCAACTTAAAATAAAAGGGATTGGGCCTTTATAAAGTCTTCATATAATACCTTAATGGGCTGACCCGGCCCATTAGATGGGTATGTGTGAGCCCATTAAGTATTTCTTCAGTTTCGGCTCCGTCTTTGACTTTGTCGGGGTTGACTTTGACTTTGTCTTTGGTTGACTTTTTGGTTGACTTTGACTTCTCACGCTTTTCCATTCCGTGCTAGGTTTTGTCCGTTTTGACTTGGTTTTTTTGTCCTTTTCTTAGATATCCGTTACCTGCACAATTCAAATGCAAAACATACAAATACAATGTATTTTTGGGTACGTTTTTGGTCATTTAAGCACGTTTACCTAGGTAAATGGTATGTGTAATTAAGCACATACCAAAATCCCCCATACTAAACTATTGCCGTGTCCTCACGCAATGCTACAAGTAAACACTTAAGAAAACTAAGAATCTCAATCCCCCTCGACTAATTACCTCGAAAAGTAGCTAAGTGTTCATCAAGGGGAATTAAAGAATCAATAGCTTTGAAAAGCCCCGTTTTGACCATTTTTAAATATTTACACTTACTACCACTAATATTTTTGTATTTTTCCTTTTTTTCTCATTTTTTTTCTTTTTAAGCAACTAACTAACATATTTGACTTTCGTTATTTTTATAACTTTAGGGTCATAGAACAAGACGCATTTCAATCCTAAAATGCCCCAAAAAGGATAAATTCATCGTTCCTGACTTTTCACTTATTCCAAACCAAGCTTAAAACGAAATCACCGTTAAATATAAGTTAAGATGCTAACACTACTCATATTTGTAACTTGTGAACTTTTCACTCCCGACAATTATTATATCTTAGGTGAATGTGCTTATTTCGAATTTCAACCATAGATCAACGTTTTGCAAAATTTCTATGCGTCACGTTCCACCCAAAAGTAATTGTGTTTGAGGCAGAATTTCCATGTAGCGACTTTCGTCTCGGCACATCCCAACCTTGCGGCTAAGTGACCAGGCTTTTGACACCCCACAGAGACTAGTATCGGGACTCACGGACCTTCGGTTTCAACACCCTTGGATTTCCCGTATATACATAAAATTACAACTTAAAATGTAATAGTCTTAGTTCAAAAGCATATTTAAATTTAAGAAAAAGAGATTTTCCCTATATTTATTAATTCACGTTTACTACACTTAATATAATTACACATCCATTAAACTAATGAAATCCTCGACCTTTTAGAAGGCTGCAACATCGGTTGTGAGCCGGCAAGATGCAACAAACTTTTATCAGTCTCGGATAATTACTATGTGCCTTATTTAGAAGACTGCAACATCGGTTGTGAGCCGGCAAGATGCAGTAAACTTTTATCAGCCCACAGTTTATATTATTACCTTATTCATCATTTTTTTTCATTTCATTTTTATTTTACACTTTATTTCACGATATATAGAGAAGACTTCTTTTTGGAAAATTTAAGTATAAATTTGAGCTAAGACTAAAATTATTGCTATCGACTACATCTCAAAAATTGTTGATTTAAGTTTAATTTCCAAAAATAGCACGTATTATTAGTCCGGTTAGGAGCTTATGGGAGAAAAAGCCACAAATTACACACATGAGCTTGTAAGATTTCCAAATAATCCTTGTTTAGCATCCAACTCATAGTTAACTCTATCATTTTTCGTTCTTCGCAAAGATCCGCGAATGCTTAGTCTAAAAGTTAAGGAACAAGCTAGAGCTCAACACGCTCGATCGAGTCAAAATTTATTCTTATTCTACGAAGCAGGGAAAGTCAATTTATGAATGATCACTTATTTGTTTTTGATATATTTTTTAAATTTTTTTTTTCATTTTTTTGGTATTTTGGTGATAAAAATGGGATCGCGTGAAAACAACGACTGCAGGCACAACCAAATCGATAGATCCCCCCATACTAGAACTGAATATTGTCCTAAATATTTTACGAATGGTCTCTTATGTAAATCTAAGGCCGTTTATTAAGTATGCCAAAAGATAAACGTTAGTCGATAAGATTTGGATATTGGATTCCCAAAATGAAGCTGAGGATTTGAAGCTCTTGTAAACGAAGGACAAAACCATGAGCACGAGAGGCTTCAAAAATCCAGGACAATCATCACAAAAACACAAGCAAACGAGAATGGAAGAGGCACACTCTCTCAACGTTACAAAACACTTATTCATTACTACTACTAGGATAAGCATGGGTTGCCACCCACGAAGCGCCTTGTTTTTGTTAACCGAGTCACAAGCTCGACTCGACCCCCCATACTTGAGCTGGTCAAGGAGGATAGAAATGGAGAAACAGAACATCCAAGATAGGAATGTCCCCTCCAGAAATCATCATCGGGCTTTCAGAAATGAGCTGGAAAGCTTTAAAGCCCCGATGAGATAAGGGATGAGGAGATTTCTCCTTATCCGCAGCAAGAATACCAGAATTGACAACTTTGTCCTCATTTTTGGATAAAAATAGAAGCAAAGTGTCAATCACTGGAGAAAGGGGATCACGGATGAATGAGATAGAAAATTCATCCCGTGATAGAAATTTCTCGGATTGGACTTCAATGAATATCCCCGGATCGAAAATCTTGTTTCTAGTTCCGGAAGGGCAACCCCCCCCCACCCCCCCCCCCCCCCCCCCCCCCCGCAACTGCAAGGTCGGATCGATGGTAATCACTGAAATTAGTGAATCCGAATCCAGATGAAGGGTGGGATGGGTGGGTAAAACATTAGGCACATGAACTCTTGGTTCTCTTGTTGGATTATCAAAAATATCCTCCACCACATCCATAGTAAAATTGCCCAGCTCGGGCTCATTCTTAAAGTAGAAACAATCATACTCCGGTGGAGATATGATGTGAGCGAGTTCATCGGCGAACTCCTCATGATAAAAGTCACTCCTATCGGCAGGAGGAAACGGATCGATCGAAAGATCAAAGATGAACGAATCATATTTAGAAAGAGAAAAATCAGAATGAGTAGTGGTACTGCCACTACTCTTCTCTTCAATATGATCGTCATCAAAATAGAAAGCTTCATAATCCGGAAGAGAATAATCAGAACGAGTAGTGGTACTGCCACTACTAATCTCTTCCAAATTAAAGCAAAAAGTTTCAGATTCGGGTAAAGAATTATCAAAGGTGTTAGTCTCCTCCAAGAAAAAGTTAAGAGATGTGGAGGAAGACTTGGTCACAAAATCGGAAGATGGAGTGGGATTATCTTTTAATGCTTCGCTTTCTTAGCAATAAGAAGATTGAAATCAACAATGTTTTCACGATAGAATTATATCTTGGATTGGTGTTAGAAGAATATCAGTATCAATCCCTCCAACTTCCGGGATAACAATCTCCACCACCTCTAAGCTGACGAGCTCAGAATCGGGAGGTGATGCCTCAACATAATCGATGTCGTCAATAGAGAAAGAATCGTCATCAATCGAAGTAGAATCATCGTTAGAATCGGAGAAACCCTCAAATTGATCTTTTGAAATGTCAAGAGGCAGAGAATTATCACGAAAAGGCACATCACACATTTTGTCAGGAATACCCTCGGACTCACTTGGGATTTGGACAAGGTTCTCGACACTAGACTTTATTACTTCGTCCGATTCTGTTGCCGGAATAGTGTCGAGATGCTCATCCTCCATTATGAGAGAGTCAACGGGCTCCTTGGTTGATAAAACGGGTGTGATTGCAATGGTATAGTCCTCGTCATCATCATCATCATAGTAGACGATAGGACGATTCCAATTCGGAGTATTAATATACTCTGCCAACTCCTCGTGAATATTTTGCACATCATCATGAAGTTTACGAAATAACTCTAGAATACCCTCCGGTTGATATTGCTTGTCTTCAAAGCTCGTCAATTTCAGAAATTGTCTCCCATGCTAGTGATACAACCTTTGGCGTTTCATAAAAAGAAAATCGATTAAACTTTCTTAAGAAAGTTTGCACAGAGTTAATTAGGTTTCTTTTATCTTGCAAAAATTCCAAACTTGTTTCTTCTTGAGGAGGTTGATGAACGACGGAATACTGCATGGGTTGAGTATTAATGTTAGCCGCCCGTTCCTCTGCTAGCAATTCAGCACAAGTTTTCTCACGAATCGGTTGATGAATGACGGGAAATTGTGAGGGTTCAAATTGGTCAAAACCGGAATAATTAGAATCATAACACGGATTAGGTTCGTAATAATTCATCGGTTGACATTGAAAAGTCTCGTGAGGACCCCCACAATCTTCACAACAAGGATATTGTTGTGGAAAACTCAGTGAAGTTTGTGGAAAATAATCAAAGTTTTGATTGAAACACGGGTCCTGATTGTAGACAAACGGGACTTGAGGTGGACAATCGTAACCATGATGGGCATCGTTCCCACATAACTCACAAGAGTATGGCATGTATTGGGGTTGTGGAGGTGGGTTAAAAACGTTAGGAGAATCATTGACAAAATTAGGAGTGGAATCATAAGTGAATGAATTTCCATCTTGGCCTGATCAACTATGTATAATTCAGGAAGGACTATGCCATGCTGAGAGTAGTCACCCTAAAACTTCTTGTCAAGAAAATAATTTTCTATTTATATCAAGTTTGTGTGTGTATTTATAAAACGTATTTATCACAAAGAACCCAACTAATAATCACAATAACTAAGTAAACTCTTATACCATCTTACAATAAAGGCGACAACATCTTACACCAAATCTTAAGCCAAGAAGCCGAGACACACCACTAGTCACCCTAGGACAATTTACTATCAAACTTGCTCGCCAAAAGAGTAACATCGATGTGAGGCGTAAGACCTTAGAATTTCAAGTTGGCGACCGGGCTATGCTTAAGGTATCACCTTAGAAAGGAGTAGTACGCTTTGGCAAACGGGGGAAGCTAAACCCCAGATATGTTGAACCTTTCAAGGTGTTAGAAAATGTTGGATCCGTTGCTTACAAGCTTGAGCTTCCTCAAGAGCTGAGCAGGGTTCACAATACATTTCATGTATCCAACATGGAGAAGTGTTATTCCGACGATCCATTAGTAGTTCCGCTGGATGGACTCCACATTGATGACAAGCTTCATTTTGTCGAGGAACCAGTTGAAATCATGGATCGAGAATTCAAATGGTTGAAGTAAAGCCGTATTCCAATTGTCAAGGTTCGATGGAACTCCAAGAGAGGTCTTGATTTTACATAGGAATGTGAAGATCAATTTAAGAAGAAATACCCACATCTCTTCACAAAGACCGCACCGTCGCCAAGTGTCGCGTCTTAAGCCTTGAGAACAAGGCTCATTTAACAGGAGAAGACTATAACACCCCGTGTTTTGGGGTCATTGTACGTCGTCAATAAATTCACTATTTATTTTTAGTATTGTACGCGTTTGCTTTTAATCGTAATCATTAAGTTAAATCGTGTACGCTAAAAATTATCGTTCAATGTAAACGGGCATAAAACAATTAAACGTTTACATCAAGCAAGTGTTAGATAATTATTTAGAGGATAATATTAACTTTGCACATTTTATTTTTATTGGTTACGTAAAGTGTTTACGTTTCGCAATAAAATACGTTTAGGCATTCCCGGAACCACCAAAACTTATCCACGCTTCAACAAATACCTATTTTTATACCCAATGCCCAAAGTTTTATAAAACTTTACCCATGTTAACATTGTTAGTCATATTGTACATTGATTTAAAGATTTCTTACTATATATATATAATATAAATACTATAAATATATAATAGGATAATATCAATAAAATCAATGAATAAACCGGAAGTATGTGATTCCCGGGTCGTTTTCCCGACGAGGAATGCAAATTTGAAAGTCGAAAGATGGTTTGATAATTGATGTTTGAATGGAACAAAGATTTTGATTGGTTTTCTAAATCTACAGGAAAATTAATGCAATCTATACTAAAAACAATTAAGGTAACACAAATTTAAACTAAAAACGCAAACGGGAATCCTAAAAACGTGATTTAAAACCCTAATTTATCAAAATTAAATCCTAAAATGATCTTTTTAACTTTTATAAGTCCTAATTGACTAAAATATAAGAAAAATTAAAGAAAATCCTAAAACGAGAGCTTTTAAAGTTAAAGAACGAAGAAAACGAGAACGGGATTCAAATCCCGTTCTTTAAAAAATGAAATTCTAAAATTTTAACCCTACGAATGCAAATCTAATTTTCCTAAGTCCTAAATGATAAAAGAAAATTTTCTAAAAAAGAATTATATTTTTTTGACTTTTTTATGAATTAAAAACGAATTTAATCTAAATTAAATATTAAAAATACTAAACGAATTATGAAAAATTTGAAAAAATTACAAAAAGTAGTTTAAACAGTGCTGGATCTAAGAAAAATAAAAGGGGTAACACAACTTATCAAAATAAGCTGTTAAAAAGCTTAAACAGCTTATAAGCTAAATGGGGTAAAACGTTGTTAAAAGAATAATGTATGCAAATCCAAACGGAAAAGACCCAAGGGCAGAGTGGTGTTGTGGTGTGTGTTAAAAACGTTTGGTGAGTGGGGTTAAGGTCCCGAGTTCGAGCCCTGCTCACTTGGGACTTCCCCTACTCCCAAATGTTTTTATTTGCCATTTTTTTACAACTTTTTAGTTAAGCTAAAAATAAGCAACTTTTGTAAAGATACTATTTTTGAAACACTCAAATAAGTACAAAAATAAGCACTCAAAGTGACAGAATGCTTAAAAATAAGAAAACTAAACTGTGTTGGCTTTTTAAACTAAATAAGCACAAGATAAAGGGAAATAAGCTAAAACAGATGATAAGCTATACTTAATAAGCAGCAAAGAACAAAAATAAGCAACTAAAAGGACTTAAACTAAGCTTAAAATGACAGGATCCTTAAAAAGGCTTTTTAACTTAAAATTTTAAACTAAAAGTGCCAATAAGCTTAAATAAGCTCTAACCTAAAGTAAATAAGCTAAAATGGACTTAAACTAACCTAATAAGCAAGACTAAACCTAAAATAAGCAATTACAATAAGCTGAGAAGCTCAAATAAGTAATTAAGCTTATTGGCTAAATACTGTTAACAAAACAGCCAATAAGGGACTTTTCTAGCTTATTTTTAAGCTAGAAAATGGAACCTTATGGGTCTGAGACCTATAAAACTTAAAAGCTGGTATTGTAGGCTATCTAAAACAATAATCAAAAAGCAATTTGAAAATCAAATAAGCAGTTAAAAAGCTAAGTGAAAGTAGCTGTTACACTCAGTATGAGCTGAGCCTAGGATTTTAAAAACTAACTAACCACTACTTTTAAACTCAAAATAAGCTAAACAAACGGATCCTTATGACTATATAACCTACAAACAGATTGAATTTGGACCTCAAAGAGCATATATCAACAACCAAAAACCATTTTGAAATAAAGGATAAGCCACAATTAGCAATTGAAAAAGTAATTTCTCATATTTTCAACACTTGTAAAATTATGACAGATTTTAACAAAGGCTAAAGCATACTTAAACAAAACTATTCCCTTGAATTTAAACTCTAAAAACAACACAAGAACCACACTTAAAGTCTGATTTTAAAAACTTAATCAAATAAGCACTTAAAATCTGTTTTAAGACTACAGATTTGAGCACCTTATAGAAAAAACCTTAAAACTTGATTTTAAACCTTAAAAACTTTTACAAATAGATTAACAATACCTAAACAAGCTTGACAAAGTTGTCTTGATAACCCAAAACAGTTTTCAACCCATTTTGACCCATTTTATTCACTGACCCAAACACTCCTTTAAGTTACAAATTTCTATTTTTAACCTGATTAACAAAGTTTTAAGCAAATAATGTTAAAAACAGTTGACAACAAGGAAATGTTAAGCAGAAATAAGCATAATCCAACCAGAGATAAGCACTAAAAATAAGCAAACTAAGATAAGCAGTTCTAAAGCTATTTAAGATAGTTTTGAAGAAAAATTTGAACAAATGACATATACGCATAAAACAAACATACATAAGCAATAAACAACTAAAATAAGCAACAATAAGCAGGAAATAAGCGAGTTGAGCCAAGTGAATCAGGTGAATATAGCAACAAACTTAGAAATTGTGCAACTTACAAAGCCCTTGCTTAAACAGGGCAAACAAGCTAATAAATAAGCTAATCTACAAGCTCTAGCTTGTTCAAGAAAAAGCTATGTAAATCACCCTATAAAGCCACATCCCTATTTGGCTTATCTTCAAATAGGTTTTTGATCCCTTTTTTTGAACTAGTTTCCTAAACACCATAAAACTAGAAAGTTTTTCAGTTCCTTAGGTATACAACAACATTATAAGAGTTTTAATAATAAGCTTTTAGTAACATAACCAAGACTTAAAACAATAAGAGACATAAAACCAATTTTAAAACATAAAATTCCTCAAACTTTCATTAAACTTAAAAAGGTTACAAGACTTGGAATTTAAAAGACAATAAGTAAAACATTAAGTAAAATAAGCTGAAAAATTAAAACTAGGTGCCTCATCAATGGCTACAATGTCCTATTTATATAAAACGAGCTAAGTCTTCATTCCTTAATGTGTTTCTTTTGTGAGAGGGCTGAGCACTTGTGCTAGTTGTGTGAGAGTAGTCTTAAATCAATCTTAGCCATCTAAATTGAGTGTTGCCCAAGTCTAATGATCTTGGCCCTTGATCTTTTGTCATTTAACTTTGATGAATGGGGTTTTTGAGGATTGCCAACATGGCTTTAGCTGTTTATAAGGTGGGGTTTAATGGGAATTAATGGGTTTTGTTTGTATGTTGCAGGGGAGAGGAAAGTGATGGGTGAATAGTGCCAAAAGGGTTTGGCGGGAAATGAGGAAGATATACAGTGTTTTGAGTGAGCAGGGTAAAGTTTTAGGGTAATGGCAGGAATGGTCCCTCATTTTGATATATGTTATTTCAACCACAGTCTTTGTGGTTTAATAAGTTTATGGGATTTAGCAAGTTAAGCCCTTGAGGTTATATGTTGTGTTTGCATGGTTCGTCCTATGTGGGCTAAGAGGCTTAACAGCCATATTGGTTTGTTAAATGTTTGTGTTTAGGCCATGGTTTGGGCTGGTTTTGGGTTTTGGGTTTTAAATGGTTTAATAACCATTTAAGTCTTCATGTAATACCTTAATGGGCTGACCCGACTGTTAGGAATAAATCTTCACAAGACTTAGTACTGCCAACAGTACTAATGGAGTTAGTACTGCCAGTACAAAGTTAGTACCGCCAGTGTTAATAAATACTGCTAGTAGAAAAGAGTTAGTACTGCTGATGGTCAAAGATGCTAAACTGAAGATAAGGATGCATGGAGATTATTTCAGGATGTTTATTTTTGAATTGTAACTGATCCTAGAAGATAGGTTGTTATCTTTGTAAAGGACTCCTTGTGTTCTATAAAAGGAGATCCTATGTTTAGAATAGAAATATACTTTTCAAGTGATAGAAATACTTATAGAGAAAAATTGTAATAGCTTCAAGGTTTTTGTAACCCAGTACTACAAGAGTACTCGTATTATTCTAATAATGTTGAAGCAGTTTGTTCATTGTTCATTGTTTGTTTTGGTTATCACTGTTTCATTGATAAACATATCTAGAGTGTCAAAGTGTAGATTCTGCATACACTTTGGTATACATACAAAGTCTCAATCTTTGTTATTTTGGATTCTTCCAAGGTAACAAACACTTTACTACGTAAAGAATCGATCAAGGCGTGGGATCAACACCGACCCATTAGATGGGTGCGGGTTGGCCCATTAAGTATTTCTTCAATTTCGGCTCCGTCTTTGACTTTGACTTTGTCGGGGTTGACTTTTTGGTTGACTTTTGACTTTGACTTTTTGACTTCTCACGCTTTTTCCTTTCCGTGCCCGGTTTTGTCCATTTTGACTTCGTTTTTGTCCTTTCTTGTTGATATTCGTTTCCTGCATAATATAGATGCAAAACACACAAATACAATGTATTTTTGGTATGTTTTTAGTCATTTAAGTCCGTTTTTAGTGTAAAATAGTATGTGTAATTAATCACATACCAAAATCCCCCATATTAAGATATTATCGTATCCTCACGCAATGCTACAAGTAAACACTTAAGAAAACTAAGAATCTCAATCCCCCTCGACTAATAACCTCGAAAAGTAGCTAAGTGTTTATCAAGGGAAATTAAAGAAATCAATAGCTTTAAAAAGCCTCGTTTTTACCATTTTTAAATATTTACACTTACTACCACTAATATTTTTGTATTTTTCCTTTTTTTTCCTTTTTTTGTATTTTTTTCTTTTTAAGCAACTAACTAACATATTTGACTTTCGTTATTTTTATAACTTTAGGGTCATAGAACAAGACGCATTTCAATCCTAAAATGCCCCAAAAAGGATAAATTCATCGTCCCGACTTTTCACTTATTCCAAACCAAGCTTAAAATGAAATCACCGTTAAATATGAGTTAAGAAGCTAACACTACTCATATTTGTAACTTGTGAAACTTTTCACTCCCGATAATTATTATATCTTAGGTGAATATGCCATTTTGAATTTCAACCATGGATCAACGTTTTTGCAAAATTTCTATGCTTTACGTTCCACCAGAGAATAATGAGTTTAAAGGTGAGATCATCCCATGTAGCGACTTTTGTCTCGGCACATCCCAACTGTGCGGCTAAGTGACTAGGCTTTTGACACCCCACAAAGACTAGTATCGGGACTCACGTACCTTCGGTTTCAAAAACTCTTAGGTTTCCCGTTTACATATAGCTTATTTAGAAAAACCATAACTTAAAATGAAATAGTCTTAGTTCAAAAGCATATTTAAATTTAATAAAAAGAGATTTTCCCTATATTTATTAAATCACACTTAACATTAAACATAACCATGATGCAATCGTAACCCTCGACCTTTTAGAAGGCTGCAACATCGGTTGTGAGCCGGCAAGATGCAGCAAACTTTTATCAGCCCACAGTTTATATTATTACCTTCTTCATCATTTTTGTTCCATTTTTTTACACTTTATATTACCACGATATAGAGAAAATTCCTTTTTAGAAAATTCAAGTATAAATTTGAACTAAAATTATTGATATCATCCATACTTCAAAAATTGTTGATTTAAGTTTAATTTTCGAAAAGAGCACGTATTATTAGTCTGGTTAGGAGCTTATGGGAGAAAAAGCCACAAATTACACACATGAGCTTGTAAGATTTCCAAATAATCCTTGTTTAGCATCTAACTCATACTTAACTCTATCATTTTTCGTTCTTCGAGAAGATCCGCGAATGCTTAGTCTAAAAGTTAAGGAACAAGCTAGAGCTCAACACGCTCGATCGAGTCAAAATTTATTCTTATTCTACTAAACAGGAAAGTCAAAATTGTGACAAAACCCTTATTTTGTTTTTGAAAATTTTTAAATTTTTTCATTTTTTGGTCTTTTGGTGGTAAAAATAGGATTACATGAAAACAACGGCTGTAGGCCTAATTAAATCAATAGATCCCCCCCATACTAGAACTAAACATTGTTCTCAATGTTTTAAGAAGGGTCTCTATGTCACTCTAAAGCCGTTTATTAAGTGTGCTAAAGATGAGCGTTAGTCGATAAGATTTGGATATTGGATTCCCAAAATGAAGCTGAGGATTTGAAGCTCTTGCGAACGAATGACAAAACCACAAGCACGAGAGGCTTTAAAAATCCGGGACAATCCTAGACAATCATCACAAAAACACAAGCAAACAATAATGGAAGAGGCACACCTCCTCACGTTACAAAACACTTATTCATTACTACCATTATATTAGGATAAGCATGGGTTGCCACCCATGAAGCGCTTGTTTAAGGTCACTTAGCTTGATCTGATCCTCGAATTCATTGGTCCTTGGGGAAAGTTTGGAGATCCAAGACAACCATATGTGGTACGTCCCCTCCAAAGTAGTGCTTAAGTCTATGACCGTTCACCTTGAAGTTTGGCCCGTCGGTTTGAGATAACTCGACGGTGCCATAAGGGTACACATGGGCAATGGTGAACGGTTCACACCAGCGGGATTTTAGCTTGCCCGAGAAGAGCTTCAAACTAGAATTAAAGAGGAGGACTCGATCACCAACGTTGAAAACGCGGTTTTTGATCTTGGAGTCATGGATCCTCTTTGTTTTCTCTTTGTAGATCAAAGAGTTCTCGTAGACTTGATCACGAAGTTCATTTAGTTCATTGATTTGAACTTTACGGTGATCACCCTTGGTCTTAAGGTTAAAGTTTGCATGCTTCAAGGCCCAATAGGCTTTGTGCTCGAGCTCGATCGGTAGATGACATGCCTTTCCGTACACGAGCTTGTAAGGAGTACACCCGATGGGTGTTTTGAAAGCTGTACGGAAGGCCCAAAGTGTGTCATCTAATTTATCCGACCAAAAGGCACGGTTCTCTCCTACGGTCCTTTCCAAGATTCTTTTCAAACCACGGTTGGAGACTTCTACTTGCCCACTAGTTTGTGGGTGATACGCGGTAGCAAGACGGTGAGTGACACCATACTTAAGCATGACCTTTGCAAATTGGTCATTGCAAAAGTGTGTACCGTTATCACTAATGATAGCGCCAGGAGTTCCAAACTAAGGAAAGGGAGATTTCAAAAATTTAACAACAACCCCAGCATCGTTGGTGGGGAGAGCTTTTGCTTAAACCCATTTTGACAAGTAATCGACCGCCACGAGTATGTACTTGTTCCCTTGTGAAGACGGGAACGGTCCCATAAAATCGATACCCGAAACGTCGAAAATCTCGTAAACTTGGATGGCATTTTGTGTCATTTCATCACGTTGTGAAATTTTGCCATGACGTTGACAAGCGTCACATCGGGTGACCAAGTCATGGGCATCTCGGTAAATTGTGGGCCAATAAAATCCTGAGTCAAACACCTTTTTGGCGGTGTAGTTCGGGCCATGATGTCCCCCGGTAGGTCCATTGTGGTAAGCTAAAGATTCTCAATGGATTCACTGGCCTGTAGAAACACACCGTCGGATGACTTGATCTGCACAGATTTTGAACAAATAGGGGTCGTCCCAAAAGTAATGCTTCACGTCTTTGAAGAATTTGTTCTTTTGTTGGGACGACATCCCTTTCACAACAAAGTTCCCCGCATGGTAATTTGCAAAATAGGCAAACCAAGGGGTACTAGAATCACCACAAAAAGATACCATAGTAAGTGTTTCAAGAGGAAATGTTTCATTTATTTCCTTTTATTTGAGCACACTTTGGTGAGGATTCTCTAATCAGGACAAATGGTCGACGGCGAGGTTCTCGGCTCCTTTTTATCATGGATGATGTTATCAAATTCTTGAAGGAGGAGAACCCACCGGAGCAATCTCGGCTTTGCATCTTGTTTCGCAAAAAGATATTTTAGAGTCGAATGATCCGTATACACTATGATTTTGACAAGCTAAAATAGGACCAGAATTTCTTGAAAAGCATACACCACGACAAGTAAATTCTATTCCGTCCGTTGTGTATGAGCTTTAGATCGGTCATAGTGTTGCTTGCATAGTGTATAGGCTGAAAATGTTTTGTTTTTCGTTGTCCCAAGACTGCACCTATTGCAAAATCACTCGCGTCACACATGAGCTCAAAAGGTAGGTCCCAATCGGGGGCAACTAATATTGGTGATTCGGTCAATTTTTTCTTAAGTGTTTGAAAAGCTTCAATACATCTTTTGGAGAAGGAAGAGAATCATAGTATCTTTTTCACGGAAAGATGGGTATCGGCTGGGCTATTCTTGAGAAATCTTGAATAAATCTATGATAAATCCCGGCATGACCAAGAAAACTCCGAATTCCTTTGACGGTGGTGGGATGAGGTAGCTTAGCAATAACATCAACTTTAGCCTTATCAACCTCAATCTCGTTCTTGTAAATCTTATGGCAAGGACAATTCCTTCGCTTGACCATAAAAGTGATCTCTAATCTAATTTAGACAAAGATTGGTGTCTTTACACCGTTTGATGCATCTTTCAAATGGGGAGAGGCAAGTAAGTTACGAATGAATTCCCAAAGCCCGGAATGTTCCATAAAGACTTCCATCGTTTTTTCGATCATATCATGAAAAATAGCCATCATACACCTTTGGAACGTGCCCGGTGCATTGCATAAGCCGAAAGGCATGCGACGATAGGCGAACGTTCCTTTAGGACACGTGAATGTGATTTTTTTCTTGATCTTGAGGGGTCGATAGGAATTTGAATGTAACCCGAGAAACCGTCAAGAAAACAATAGTATTCATTTCCCGCTAGTCTCTCAAGCATTTGGTCCATAAATGGTAGTGGAAAGTAATCTTTACGGGTGGCGTCATTTAACTTTCGGTAGTCAATGCTTACATGCCATCCCGTAACCAATCGAGTAGGAATTAACTCGTTTTCATCATTTTCAACAACGGTAAAGCCACCATTTTTTGGTACACAATGCACGGGGCTTACCCAAGGACTGTCCGAGATAGGGTAAATTAATCCGGTATTAAGGAGTTTAACAACCTCCTTTTTGATTACCTCGTAGATTTTAGGATTGACCCTTCTTTGGTGTTGGACCGCCGGTTTGAAGTCATCCTCCATTAGAATCTTGTGTGTATAAAATTCCGGGTTAATACCCTTAATGTCGGAAAGTTGCCAAGCGAGAGCTCGCTTGTGTGACTTTAAAACCTTTATGAGAGCGGCTTTCTCCTCATCTTTCAAGTCTTTAGCAATTATGACTAGTAATTTGTCGGTACCCTCCAAAAATGTATATTCAAGATGAGGCAGCAAGTCCTTAAGTTCGACCTCGGGTGGTTCATCAATTGAAGAATTTTCATTTTTAGGTTCAACAACTTTAAGTTCTTGTGTAAGGAGAGGTGGTGATGATGGATCACCATTAAGAAATTCTTCAAGAAGAAGAATGTCTCCCTCCGAACCATAGTAAGAGTTATCAATTTCTGGTGAAATTGGCTCATCTTCAATGGCTAGGAAAGCATGGTTTCTCAAAGAAGAAAATCTCTATCCCGAAGGACTGTGGGGTAGGGAGAAGCGGGTGAAACAATTGAGTTCCAAAGTTGGGGTGGGATTGATATCTGGAGAGTTATCCGAAATCCCATGTAGTACTTCTGAGATACTCCTCACAAGCTACATCAATGACATCGAGATTCGTTTAACGATCAATGATGTTATAGGAGAATGTCTTAGTATCACCAACTTTGAATGTTATGGATTGGTCATCATGTCGAAGGGTCATTTGTTCACCGTGAACATCAATCAAAGCTCGTGCCGTCCTTAAGAAGGGTCGCATGAGAATCAAAGGAACCCGAGGATCGGCAATATAGTCAACCACTACGAAGTCGGCCGAAAAGAAAAATGTTCCAACTTTCACGAAAACATCCTCGGCTATGCCGGTTGGAGTTGAAATCGTTCGGTCGGCAAGTTCAAGTATCATTCGGGTTTTGGTCAAATCCGGGAGATTTAGCTCTTTCCATATGGAGAGAGGCATTAGGTTGATGCTTGCACCGAGATCGGCCAAGGTTAAGCATTCATCCATCTCTAAAAAATCACACGGTATAAGAAATCTACCTGGGTCTCCAAGTTTTTCGGGAAACTTTTTTAGGATAACCGCCGAGCAATTTTCATTCACCTGTGTCTTCACTAAGTCAATTATCTTATCTTTGTTATTGAGAAGCTTTCTAAACATTGGTGCAAATTTGGCACTGTGTTAGGAGCGATCGCGAAACTTAAGCTCGAAATGGAGATTCCTAAAAATTTCCATAAATTTCAAAGCTAAGAGATCGTCTTTTTCACAGAGCTTCTCCTTGTTAATCCTTGAAGGATAAGGTAATGTTTGTTTAGTCTTTTGAGCAACAACGGGCTCATCATTTTGAGTTTAGGCCATCGGAGGTTGGATGTCTTCGGTGCTCGGTTGCACCGTATCCTTTGTCACCTCGGGTTCGGGTTCCACCACCTTAGGGAGAGAAGAAGGTGGAGGTGGAACTTGAGGCCCATCATACGAAATGCCACTTCGGGTAGTGATTGCTTTCAAGTCATTTTTCGGGTTAGCAACAGTGTTGCTAGGAAGAGAACCCGATCCCGAAGTAGAGGCGGTATTGGTATTCATGAACTTTGTAAGCAAGTCCGTCAAATTGGTCATTTGATTTTGCATGTTTTGGTTTTGGTTTTGCATATTTTTTATAACCGCATCATTAGCTTTGATGTAGTTTTGAAAGTCCTCCTTTGATAAACCTTGTGTTTGAGGAGCCGGAGCTTGGTAAGCTGGGGCTTGGTAAGTCGGAGATTGATTAACCGAGGGTCAATAAATTGGTCCTTGGTTGTAATTATTCCCCCGGTTTTGGTTGTAACGATTTTGATTATTTCCTTGGTTTTGTTGTACAGGAGGAAAACCGGGAGGTCAAATTTGATTCGCAACCATCGGGGGACGGTAACCGGTATTTCCTTGGTTGTAGTTAACCGCGGAGCTTCTTGGAAAAGCGTATTCTTGAATATCTGTTCACGATAAACGTTGCCATTGGTCGGCGGGATAATTACTAGTAAAGGTTTATGCGCACCACCGCAAGTTACCAAAACTTTCCTCGATCCGCTTTTACGGGTTAGCGGGAGCTTGGGGATTGGTGGTCTTTTGAGAGCCAAGGCTTTCACCATATCTTTAAGTTCGGCAACATCGGGAGAAATACCGGGGGTAGAATTGCTCGTACTCACTTTGGCAACAATCGCTTTGCTTTATGAATTACGAACTTTGGATTTGCTCTCGATGATTCTTAGGCAATCTAGAGGCATTTTATCCAAAAATTTACGACCCGCGGCAGAATTCAACGAATCTTGATCATTCGAGTTCAAGGCATTATAGAATGTATCGAGTTGATGTAATTCCGAAAACCCATGATGTGGGCATGCCCTAAGAAGATCATTGAATCAGTCACATGCCTCATAAAAAGTTTCATCAAATCGTTGTTGAAATCTCATGATTTCATTTCGAAGGTTTGTTGTTTTGGAGGGAAGGAAAATTTTGTTTATGAATTTTGAAACAAGATCATCCCAAGTGATAATCGATCGAGGGGGTTCTTTTTTAAGCCAAATCTGGGCGGCCCTCCCGAGGGAAAATGGGAAAAGCATAAGCTTAACCGACGTACTCGGGACGTTCGGGAACTTCATCGTAGAAGTGATCTTGTTGAAATATCGGATGTGAGCATGTGGGTCTTCTTTATCATGTCCAAAAAATTGCTTGTTTTGAACAAGATTAAGTAGACCATGCTTGATCTCAAAGTTGTTTGCGGTAATTTCGGGAACAACGATCGCATCCTCGTAACCCTCGGTGGGTGCTTCGAGCAATTGAGCCATAGTACGATTATCGTCCATCGTAACTATGGGAGGATTGAAAGTTTCTTGATTGTTAGTTGGTTTCTCAAGATTTGGTGATTCAACAGAAGTTTGTCGGACTTGTGGTTGTCGACGTCTACGGGCTTGAGAACGAGTGCGCATGCACAAAATAGAAATATAAAAAGAAAATTTACACTAATTTTTTTTTTGGTTTTTCAATGATTTATTCACAATGAGACACTTAAACCTAATAATCAACTCGCTTCTCGGTAACTCTTTAAAAGAAAAACGCATAAAGAAGTTTGTTTAACTTTAAAAGGTGAGTCGTACCTCGCGAGAGACACAAAAGGTAAGTTTTTGATTTTTTGGTTCGGGAACTTATTGATGGATAATACTTCAATTGAAAGTATTATTTGTTGGTGTTCTTTTACCAACTTGGTGAATTTTTTATTTTTTTTATGGACAATGTTTTTATATTTTTGATTTTTTTTTAGATTTTTGTATTTTTTTATGAAAATAAACAAATTAACTTCACAAGGAAGGATCTTCAACAAAAATTTTCAAACGGCTTCAACAATCGGATACACCCCTCCCCGGGAATGGCGCCAAAAACTAGTCAATTATGATTTACACCTTTTAAAAATATATAATATATAAATATAAATATAAGATATACTTATAATATATAATATATAATAATAAAAGGGTAGGAATCAAAATATCACAATTATAGTAATCCGAGAGTATGATTCCCGGGTCGTTTCCCCAACGAGGAATGCAATTGAAAGCCAAGAATCGTTTTGAGAACCGATGCTTGAATGAAACAAGATTATGATTGGTTTTCTCAAACTACGAGAAAATTGATGCAATTTACACTAAAATTAACTAAGGGAACTCTAATTTAACTAAAAATGTAAAACCAGGATCCTAAAAACGCGCTAAATTATCAACTAATTCAAAATAAAACCCTACAAAAGATTTTAATGCATGCAAACCTCAAATATGACAAAAGAAAATTTTCTAAAAAAGATTTATATTTTTTGGTTTTTTAATAAATTTTTATGAATTAAAAACTAATTTAATCTATTAAAAATCCTAGAAAATAGCAAATTAACCCCTAAAAATTCCAAAAATGATTTTAACTCTACGAAAGCAAATCTAATTTTCCTAGGTTCTAAATGTTAAAAGAAAATTTTCTAAAAAAGAATTATATTTTTTTGACTTTTTTATAATTTTTTATGAATTAAAAACGATTTAAATGAAATTAAATGTTTAAAAATACTAAACTATTTATAAAAAACTGGAAAAATCATGAAAAGTAGCTTCAACAATGTACAATCTAAGAAAAATAAGATGGGGAAAATAGCTTATCGAATAAGCTGAGAAATAAGCCAAAACAGCTTATAAACTAAAAACCTCTAAACTACTATAAGGAATAAATTTTGAACTTAACTGAAAAAAGTCTCAAGGGCGAGTTGCTAGTTTTAAGTGCGTTAGGTGGTTTATAAAATGTTTGGTAGAATAGGGGTGAGGTCTCGGGTTCGAGCCTTGCTCACCCTTGACTTCCCCCAATTCCCAAATGTTTTTTAAACTCCATTTTTTATAACTTTTTAGAGGGATTAAAAATAAGCACTTTTTACAAAGACACCTTTTTTTATAAAGCACGAATAAGCACATAAATAAGCTTAGAAAGGACGAATAAGACCTAAACTTTACTAACCACTAAAATGCTAACTGTTGGCATTTTTAAGCTCAAATAAGCAAACCAAAAAGGGAATTAAGCTAAAACAGATGATAAGGCATATCTAAAAAGCTCTTAAAAACAAAAATAAGCAACCCAATAAGCCTAGAATGAGCTTATGAACTCAGCAGTACTAACTTTTAAGTTAATACTGCTAGTTAGCAACTTAAGACTGTTAGGCTATTTTCTAACTTAAATAAGCTAAGGCAAAGCAAATGTCTTATAACAGCTTACAGGCTAGTCCTAATAAGCATGAACAAACAAAAATAAGCAAAAAGTTTAAGCTATAGAAAGCAAATTAGACAGAATACTTAAAAAAGCTATAAAGCTTAAGGTTTTTAAGCTAGAATGCTAATAAGCTCAAATAAGCTTAAACCTAAAGGAAATAGCTTTAAATGGGAACTTTTAAAACTAACCTATTAAGCTATGACTTATACATAAATAAGGCAAAAGAATAAACAAATTAAGCTCAGATGAAGGCAAGAAGCATTATGGCTAAAAACAACAGGCAAAATGCAAATAGGGGCACTTTGAGCTTAAAATAGCTCTTAAGATGGATCCTTGTGAACTTTTAACCTACAAACAGATTGACTTTAGACCTCAAAGAACAATAATCAACACTCAAAAAGCATTTTGAAATTCAGGATAAGCAACAATAAGCAGATGAAAAAGTAATTTCTTAAACTTTTCAACACTTGGCACTTTTTTGACAGTTTTGGTAAAACACAAACCAAACAATGCAGGCTTTAAAGCTTTGTTTCTAACTTCTTTTAACACATGAATAAACACAAAAACAACAATAAGCAAAGCACAATCAAATAAGCAACTAGAATAAGCTATAACTTAACAGTTTCAAGCAATGAACTCTTAAAACCTTAATTTTGAGTTTTAATACCTAAAAACTTTTAACAACTGAACTTTATGATGATTTTAAGTTAAACTAAGGTGACCCAAAAGTGTTAACTCATTTTGACCCGTTTTGACCTTCAAAATCAGTTAAACCAAACACCCCTTTAAAAACTTAAAATGCCTTTTTTACTTGCAAACTTAAATTTTTTATGAACAACCCCTTAAGACCAGATATCTAACAAGCATAATAAGCAATATTAAGCATATTTCAATAACAAATAAGCACTTAAATAAGCTAAAACAGATTATGCAAGTAGATAAGCTATTTAGAAAGGTTTCAAAGAAAACTTGCACAAATGAAATTTTAAAACTAAGCATTCATAAGCATTAGACATCATAACAAAGCACAAATAAGCAAATACGAATAGACAATAAGCAGTAATAAGCAGTAAAACAGTAAATAACCTTAAAAAGTGAAAATGAAAACTTACAAACACCCTTGCTCAAAACAGGGGGGTAAAATTTAAACATCAAATCTATAAGTCTAGCTTTCCGTCAAAAAGACAAACTAGTGAGGTCTTTAAGCTCTTCTCAAGCTAGCTTATCATCCAAAGAAGCTGAGGTGTTTTGAGGGGTGGATCTTTTTAGTTTTTTTTTTATATTTTTATGATTAAAACAGGAAATAAAAGAGATTAAACTGTAAAATAAGGTTTGATTCAAGAGACAAAAAGCTTAGTGAAGCTTTTAGGTAAGATCTACAAGCTGTTTCATAGCTTTTCAAAGCTTAACAGGTTATAATAATGATCAAACACAGAAACTTAAAATACAAACCTTAAAATTTTCATTAAAAACTTAAACTTTTACAAAGGAAATTGAAATACAGGATAACTTTAAAAACTTAAATGAAAATACATTAAAAGAGATCTAAAACGAGGGGACAACTACTCAAAAAGAAACTCTCCTTAACCACAAGGGTTAAGCCCTCTATTTATAAGCCGGATGGAAGCATCTAGGTCCTTGCTTAGTTTTCTTATGTGAGAGGATTGAGCAGTCATAATCTTGGCCATCTATTGATCCTGTTCTTCTTTAAATCAATAATAGCCCTTGGATATTGCTACGCAATCATTCCCCAATGATTTCCTTGGATTTCCAACGAGTCAGAGCCAAAAACATCATTTATTACATCATTTAAGCTTCTAGAATGTGGGTTTAAGTGGGTTTGACCTCAGGGTAAGTGTAACTTTGGGGGTGGAGGTGAATAGTAATAATGGAGGAGGGAGCGGGAAAAATGGGTGTTTGTTTGTTTGATTGTGAGGTGCAAGTTTGGGGGTACATGGCAGGAATGGTCCCTCAAGGTGTTATGTTTAATTTCAACCATAGTCCTTGTGGTGCACAACTTTGGTCCTTATAGTTTGTCAATGTTTACACCGTTAATCCTTAAAGGACTAACGTATAAAGGTGATGGGATAACAGGCTCGTTAAGTGAGTTTGGGTTTGGGTTGGGCTTGTTATTTAATAAAAGAGGTATAAGGGTTTTGGGTTTATTTTAAAAGGGTTTCATGTAAGTGGGTTGACCTGGGCCTACTAGGTGGGTACGGGTGGGCCTACTTTTAACAATTAGGTTTTTGGGTTCGGTTTTTGATGCTCTTTCCAAATCCACTTCCCGAGGTTGACTTTGACTTGATTTTGATTTGACTTTTTGACTTTTCGTTAGGGACTGTGACTTTTTCTTTCACGATCTTTCTGTTCTCGTGCTCGGTTTTGTCGATTTGGCTTCGATTTTTTTGTTATTTTCTTGGATATCCATTACCTGCACAATACAAATGCAAAACATACAAATACAATGTATTTTTTGGGTATGTTTTAGTTAATTTAAATTCAGATTTTAATGGTATAAGGTATGTGTTAATTAACGCATAACCAATAACATACACAATATCCATATACATGTAACATCTAAATTTATAACAAACCAAAAAATAGATAGTATACACAAAAATTTGATATAAAATAAAATACAATTCAAATACAAATGTATCTTGTTACATATGATGTGCATGTCATTCAAAAACATGTTTGCACTCTTCCAAGATATGTGCACTCTTCTAAAAACATATGTGCACTCTTCTAGAACATACGTGCACTATTCCACCAACATACGTGCACCCTTCACTTTCTCATCAACTTTATTAAAACATGTGAGTATCATTCCAAGAACACATGTGCACGCTCTAGTCAAATGCATTAAAACATATGTGTACCGCACCTTGCACAAATTGTATATCTGCAAATGCCACTTAAAACTTTTTAATTAAAGCCACCAAAAACACAAGACCTGCTCTACTAAACAAATCATTTAAATAGTTAATATATTAGCAACAGATTAATCAACAAAACTTTTAAAAAACAAATTCCAATTATATTAATAATTACATTTTCTACGTCGTTTAATCAAAAATAAAAAAATAGTGGATAAACTATCAAAAAATAGTGATAACTACATTTTTTTTCATTCTTTTGTCGTGCTTCATTTGTATAAAACATTCACATATGTGTACCAAAAATTTAGTAACCAAAACCAAGGCAATGACATAGCTTGTGGGGCACCAATGAAAAGACTAGTATATCAAATAAGATTGAAAACAGTACTCACAAAAAGGTAAAACACACCCTAACCCATTCTAGCTTTCACTTTCAAAGATGATAGATGCTTGAAGATCAATAAAACATCATTCATAACATTAGTATTGTTTGAAACTACAATGCATTAGCAAAATCTTACCTTTAACTCCTCTAAAAAATCCGCTAAAACGCCTCGATTCACAAGAACATACTCGTCGGCGACAAAACGCAACCATCGCAACTGCACAAAATGGTAGTTTCGAAGGGAGTTTCATAGATCGGAAGTTTATGGGTCCACCTACCTGTCACACAGTTTTTATAAATCAAATTAGGTAGGATTACATTTCATTTGTTTTCGGATTAGAATATTTAATTTTATTACTTAACTCGGATTTCTATTCGTGTGGTGGTTTGAGGCGATTGAAACAAAACAAACCAGGAACAAGAGTTTTGAATCAAACATGGAGGAATCTAAAAAATGGGGGCGGCTAGTTTTGTTTGAGTATAAGAGAGAGGATGATGGTTAACTCCCTTTAATTTCTAAACATACAAATGGAGAGTAAATTAGAGAACGGGTTTTAAGGGGAATAAATAAGTAATTTCTGTAATATCATTTATGAAGTTACGAGAATACACATTTACTGCTTAACTGATTGGTGTTTTTTTTAATTAAAAAATTGCCACATTTAATTTTGTAATTGATCAAGTCATTCAATGGTCTAAAACTTGTCTAAATAGTTCTGACAACCTAAAATGGATTCTCAATATATCATCCAATTTTATATACTATTTATATTTATATATTATATATATTTATTATATATATTTATGATATTATATATATATCATATGATATATATAAATTATTTAAGTACTATTATTTTGATTACTTATCTATTATATTAGCAAGGTATAAGTATATATATTATACTAAAGTATGAGTTGGAAGTATGTTATTTTTGAAGATAAGCCATCAACCATCACACCATTGAAAATGTTTAAGGGTGACCGTACAACGCGCATCTGACTTATATGCATCAAACCCAAAAATTGTTTTGGAAATAAATGTCTAAGTGGAACATTAATTGGACTAGGTTATGTTCGGACGTTGTTGCATTTGCTTGTGTGATATTGAGTTTGCTGCTTGAGGTGAGTACTCGTAGCTCCACTTTTTAAATCTTTTATGTTAGGGGAAAATGATACTCAAATGTGTTTTGAATTGTTTTTTCTAAACTGTGTGAAATGTGGTTTTGTTTTATGTGAATTATGGTCTGCTATGTGAATATTATGTGGTTTGAATGTCTGCATGCATCGAAGGTGCATGCGCAGGTGTGATTAGCATGGATTTGATATCTTTGTGAAGGGTCTGCCCTAAGTAAATGCTCCAGCTGGTAGGCTTTAGGTGCGCATGACCTCGGGGTTGCGACCCCAAGATCATTGGTATATGATGGTTTGATGACTAACAGGGATGATAGGTCAAGGTACTTGATAGCGATGATGCTAAGTTATGGGGTCTTGAGGGTTTTGCATATTTCACAATTGTCCCACTGTTTGATATATTTGCACCACTACTTGGTTTCTCACCCATACCTACGAGCCTACACCCAACTTTATGTGACGTTTTCGAGTATCGTTTTAGGTGAAGTTAATAATCAGTAAGGCTTTATGTTGCTTACTTTGCAAGACCTTTATGAGATATCCTGTAGGGATAATGTTTTGAGGACGGTCTTGCATTTGGTGTTTGTGTGAAATTAGTACTTATGAGGTTTGGATTTAAGACTAGTATGGGACCCCTGCGTGGCTTTTGGTTGTAATAATTGTTGGACTATTTGAAGTGTTTCTTGATTGGTCCTTACTCTTCATGTTTGTACTTGAGATGAAAGATCATATGACAACTTATTAATGCATTTTTGTTTTTCTCATATCCTTGTATCTTGTGTTATGATTGATCATTCTTCGTCGCATGCCTGTGTTTTCGCCTATGTCGGGGTGTGACAGATTGGTATCAGAGCCAGGTTATAGAGAACTAGGTGGACTGGCCTAGACTATAACCTAGGAACCTTCATATAGTTGCATAATAGGATCTATGTGTGCCTATTACTTGCCTTGCGCGTATATATCGTCTATCGTCTATCGTATTAGTTAAGTCAATCATTGAAATGTGTGAGCCTAATACTAGGTAACGACTGAGAAGGATAACAGGGTTATATACGGTGGCAAAACATTGTTATAAACGTATCACGACTCACGCGTATTTAGTATTATCGTTCATACGAATCGGTGTTGACACCTTAGGATCGTATTATGTGTATCATAGTATATTAAGTTGTATTATATATATGGTAACCTTCCTACCTACCTAGCATTATTTATGTCCTCCCTCGTGTAGATAATGCCGCCAAGAACGACGACACGAAATTGCCTGTCAGGAACCACTGCCGCAACTATGCAGGAGGATAGGAATGGGCAGGGACGGATGGTAGAGGAGGAGGTTAGAACTAGATGGTAGATTTGGTGATAAGGGTAATGGCTAGGATGGCATGGTCAGGTGGCCATAAGTAGGTGGTTCAATGGTACGTAAGGTGAATGATGGTGTTAACCGGAGTACCCGATTCTCCACTGTCAGTGGAAACAACCCATTTTGACCCATTTTGTTCACTGACCCAAACACTCCTTTAAGTTACAAATTTCTATTTTTAACCTGATTAACAATGTTTTAAGCAAAGAATGTTAAAAACAATTGACAACAAGGCAATGTTAAGCAGAAATAAGCACATTCCAACCAGAGATAAGCACTAAAAATAAGCAGTTCTAAAGCTATTTAAAGTTTTGAAGAAAAATTTGAACAAATGACATATACGCATAAAACAAACATACATAAGCAATAAACAACTAAAATAAGCAACAATAAGCAGGAAATAAGTAGAGATGAGCAAATGAAAAGTAAATAAGAAAAAACTTAGAAATTGGAAACTTACAAAGCCCTTGCTTAAACAGGGCAAACAAGCTTATAAATAAGCCAATCTACAAGCTTTAGCTTGTTCAAGAACAAGCTAGTAAACACCCTATAAGCCCTTCCCTTTTTGGCTTATCTTCCAAATAGCTTTTTGAGTGAATTTGTTTTGAACTAGTTCCTAAACAACATAAAACTAGAAAGTTTTCATTGCTTAAGGTATAAACAGCTTATAAGAGTTTTAATAAGAGCTTTTAGTAACTTAACCAAGAATTGAAAACAATAAGAGCTTAAAAACAGATTTTAAAACATAAAATTCCTCAAACTTTCATTAAACTTAAAAAGGTTACAAGACTTAGAATTTAAAAGACAATAAGTAAAACATTAAGTAAAATAAGCTGAAAAATTAAAACTAGGTGCCTCATCAATGGCTATAATGTCCTATTTATATTAAATGAGCTAAGTCTTCATTCCTTAATGTGTTTCTTTTGTGAGAGGGCTGAGCACTTATGCTAGTTGTGTGAGAGCAGTCTTAAATCAATCTTAGCCATCCAAATTGAGTGTTGCCCAAGTCCAATGATCTTGGCCCTTGATCCTTTGTCATTTACCTTTGACGAATGAGGTTTTTGAGGATTGCCAACATGGCTTTGGCTGTTTATAAGGTGGGGTTTGATGGGAATTAATGGGTTTTGTTTGTATGTTCTAGAGGAGAGGAAAGTGATGGGTGAATAGTGCCAAAAGGGTTTGGTGGGAAATGAGGAAGATATACAGTGTTTTGAGTGAGCAGGGTAAAGTTTTAGGGTAATGGCAGGAATGGTCCCTCATTTTGATATATGTTATTTCAACCACAGTCCTTGTGGTTTAATAAGTTTATGGGATTTGGCAAGTTAAGCCCTTGAGGTTATATGTTGTGTTTGCATGGTTCGTCCTTTGTGGGCTAACAGGCTTAACAACCATATTGGTTTGTTAAGTGTTTGTGTTTGGGCCATGGTTTGGGCCGGTTTAGAGTTTTGGGTTTTAAATAGTTTAATAACCATTTAAGTCTTCATGTAATACCTTAATAGGCTGACCCGACCCATTAGATGGGTGCGGGTTAGCCCATTAAGTATTTCTTCGATTTCGGCTCCGTCTTTGACTTTGACTTTGTCGGGGTTGACTTTTTGACTTCTCACGCTTTTTCTATTTCGTGCTCGGTTTTATCCATTTTGGCTTCGTTTTTGTCCTTTCTTGTTGATATCCTTTTCCTACATAATATAGATGCAAAACACACAAATACAATGTATTTTTGGTATGTTTTTAGTCATTTAAGTCCATTTTTAGTGGAAAATGGTATGTATAATTAAGCACATACCATACATAAAAATAAACTAACTACAACCTATACATTACAAAATTATACATTTACACTTTAACCTTATACATTTAAACTTCAATATAATGCAAGATACTTTGTTAAAGACCAAAAATCACCAACTAGCTCATCCCTCCCCAATTTTCGGCTAGAATGGGATCCCAAGGGAACATGGAGCACACAAATGACCAACTAGTATATGTACAAACCTATCTCATTTATACCTTGAAGTACTATGTCTAAGTCTTGACCAAAGACTTCCTTAAAACCCTCAATGTATCTTAAGACTTATACACTTGATCTTTGACTAGTCCAAGATATATATAAAGGAATCACTAGTAAGAACACACGCACATTTCATTTTTTAGGTGAAAAACTTCACTCATTCTCTCTTATTGCTCTCTCAAACCCACAGCTAAACCACAACAACATAAACAATTCATACAAAATTTATTTACCACATTTCCAAGTATTCCTACAACATATCTAAGATATTCTAAGGTTTTTATAAGGTTTGGTTTAAGGTTTACAAGTGTTAAAGCAAGAAGGTTCAATATTAGGGTTTTATTTGGATTAAGGTTTTATAAGACTTGGAAGCTAGGGTTTGTTTGCTAAACAAGGGTTTAGACATTGTTGTTCATCACCATACATCATACTAAGGTTACCTAAAAACCTTAATCTCCTTACATTTGTGATTTTATGCATATATAATGTTTGTATAGTTAATCACCATCTAAGGAACTTATTAACTTGTAAAATAGATTTTTACACTTGTTTGTGATTTGGCATACTTTTACATATGTTATATGGATGTTAATATCATGTGAGACTGGAAGTATAAGTAATGTACAAGTGTGGTTTATGTGTAAAAAGTGTATATAAACAAGTTACCTAAAAAGTATACATATTAAAGTTTATGAACAAATAAGTATGTAGACTTATGGATCTTGTCATTCTTGGACAATATTTGGACAAATTATAGACTAAGGACCCTAAGTATATAAGACATGCGGAGTTAAGTGTTATAATGGACTTGTAACAAAGTTGCTAAACTAGAAAGTTACAAAGACAAGTTTAAACATACTTTTAACAAATATATAAAAAGGGGCTGTATAAAATTCGAATATAAGGTATTTATTTTATATTTTTATAAAATACTACATCTCATGAGGATTCCAAAAAGTTAAGAAACTCGAAAAACCAATTTATAACAAAGGAGATATGTAATTTACAAGTTAAACGATAATAAACGCGTTTATAAAAGAAATTTTATAAACACTTATTACAAACCACTTCTGATATAAATGAATGGATATTTTTCTCAAATATTACATATTTTTAGGATTCTAAAACATTAAGAATCATAATTTTTAGATCAACAACGAAGGAGTTATCAATTTTTCATGTTTACGATAATAAATACTTTTATAAAACTAATTTTATAACAGTTACTATTCACATCAGTAAATTACATATTGAAAACATCATTAGTTAGATAAAACTTTAAATTACGAAGACGTGCTGGAAAGAATCACTAAAATCGGAGTTAAAACGAATAAAATGCGACGTTTACGAGAACTAAATTTATAAGAGTCCATGAACAGTAAAACCCACTGTTCACCAGGGGACTCAAAATATGAAAATGTAATATTTTGATACATCGTCTTAATACGAAAGCATGGACGTAAAAAACTTACCAAACGGGCCTAAAACGGGAAAATTACGTCGTTTTTACTAATGAAATATTTATAAACGTTTTAACTTTATAAATATGATTTCACAAACACGATTAGATGGTGATGTAGCTATATAGAATTATATATGGTATTAGTTAATCAAAGAGCTTAGTACTCATACGGCCTATAATTAATTAGGTTGCATTCGGGCGTATTTGTGACGCATTTTCACGCATTTGATTTACATTGTTAACTCATCCACTCGAGGTGAGTTTATAGGCCTACGTTTTACTTGTTTTACATATACTTTACAAATTTTGGGGTGAGAACATGCTTGTTACCAATTCTATTTACATGATTGGTTTGAATTCATTACATGTGCATTTAAAATTCATTTTACAAACTAGTCTACATACTCAATTACTTATTTTGGGACGAAATACATTGCTTGTTTCACTTCATTTTTGAAAACAAGGACATTACTTTGCTTTTACCCAAATGATTACGGATTAGCTTAAGCGGATTGAACTGTGAATTACCTGGAGGGTGATCGCGAATTTTATGAAATAGATCTATTCGGGTGTGACAGCCCCGTTCGGGTGATTAGCTATCACTAGAGACGAACGTTATAGCATGTCGGAGCACAACATTTACACGATCACGAACAATTATGGTGCCTTGAATAAAGTGGCATATATATGAGTCTACGCAGCAGTTTCATGAACTTAGAGTAATCGTAATCATTGTTTTATACACACAGGAATATTTACATTGCCTTGAATAAAGTGGCAATACATACTTTAAACAATGGGGGTCCAACCATACTTAACTTTTTGTGACTATTTGGGGATTTAAATGGTCATGCATACTTTATAACTCTTTGATTTACAATATTCATACATACATTTTGGGGAACATACAAGGATTGAAACAGTCATACATCCTTTACAAAACTTTGGTTCAACATTTATACTTAAACAAACCTATGAACTCACCAACTTTATGTTGACACTTTTTAAGCATGTTTTTCTCAGGTGAATTAGATGCTTGGCTTATGTGATGTGCATTGGAGTCTAAATAATTCAAGATTTCTTTTCAAACGACACAGTTACAGGTCGTTCTCTCATGACTGGAGCAATGGTATTATGAAGTAACGCTCCTGGAAAGATATTCCGTTGCGACCCATTTTTGGAGGTGTTACAATAATACACGCCCGGAAATAAATAATTTAACCCCCTTAACTTAATAACCCCTTACACAACAAACAAGAACAGAAAAGGTTCAAGAGAGTTTAAAATCATTTGTTTCTAAAGCGCCTCCGTTTTAACCACTTATTCATTAATAGATAAAATGCTAAGTATAAATTTTTTAATAAAATTTATTTAAAAGGCTTTAAGAAAGGGAGTTCGTCATCCTTGATTTTCACAATCCCCAAACCAAGCTTAAAACGAAATCACAGCTAAATATAAGATTAGATGCTAACACTACTCATAAATGCTAATTGTGTAAACGCAACTACTTTTCGCTCCCTTATTTCTAATTTCCTCTAAGGATTTTATTCGGAAAACATAATGTGAAACGAGATCACTTATTTAAATATATTAAGGCCTTATTACAATAAAGGGGACCGGTTTAAACCATAATTTGTTTGAAATCCTTGCCTAAAGAAACGATATGCTCAGAATAAGGTCCACATTAAGGTTCTAATTTCGCATGATTTAGGGGTTATCATTTTTATTTCATCTGAAACAACTAAACTACAAGTCCAGAGACGGAGGCTTTATTTAGATAACCTCGGAGTCGAAATTTGGCTTTATTATTATTATTATTATTGAAACATTATTATCCCTCGGTCCTTTAAACAAATGAAACATCGGGAGCGAACCAACCAGAAACACTAGTCTTATTTCGACCTTGGTAATTTCCTTGACCTTTTTGAAGGCTGAGACATCGGGAGCGAACCCACATGAAACATCAAACTTTTATCAGTCTCGGATTATTATTATTATTATTACTTTCACCCTTTAAACGACTGCAACATCGGGAGCGAACCGACAGGAAACAGTGGTCTTATTTCGGCTTTAGTTTATTACATTATTATTATTATAGCCAAATTTCAAGTCCTGTGGTCTTTTAACTACCTAGACAACGGGAGTAAGCCGTCAAGAATCGGTAGCCTATTTTCCCACAACACTGACAAAACTCGATGTGTACCTTATTTTCATCAGAAGAAATCTCTAAGAAGGGATCAAAACTAAGAATCGCAAAAACCAAATCAACTTTATTTATTGAAAATTATTATTTTTATAGTTTTTTAAGCTGATGGGAGCAAAAAGGCACAATTAACCTGTATGAGCTCTAAAAAGATCCAACTACTCCACGCTTAGCATCTAACTTATATTCAACTCTATCATTTTTCGTTCTTGGCAAAATTTTAAAGTCTTGCAAACGCTTAGTCTCGAAAGCTAAGGGGAAAGCTAGAGTGAAACACTCGGTCAAGTCAAAATCTCCCTAGTTTTAGCCTACGAGCCTTATTTCTACACATTTTTATATTATGTATATATATATATATATATATATATATATATATATATATATATATATATATATATATATATATATATATCATCATTCTTTTATTAATAATAAAATAAAACAATATATTGGTTAAAACGGGGTTGCGTGGGGGCACAAACAGGCACATGTATGATCAATTTTGATAGAAATCCTCCCCCACACTTAGAACTGAACATTGACCTCAATATTCAAAATTGTCGGGTTTTACCCCCACACTTTAAGACGAAAAAGGCAAATACATAAAATTCCGAGTTTGAAAAGGGGAAACAATATATATAATCAGAATTGAAAAATTCCCTAGATTTAAACATGAAGATGATCGGAGACCGAGTGATTGGAGGACTGAAAACAAGCACGGTGGTCATCACGATCATAGGGAATCTTGCAAGCAAAACAGAAAACCACAAAACACAACAAGGATAGATGCACAACCCACACTTAATTCATTACTAAATCTAAGCTAATATAATATTATTACTACTACTAGGATAAGCATGGGTTGTCACCCACAAAGCGCTTGTTTATTAATGAGTCACTAGCTTGACTCGCCCCTGAATTTATTTATCCTTAGGGGAAAAATGGAGATCCGAGACATCCATAACAGGGATGTCCCCTCCATAGTAGTATTTGATCCGGTGCCTGTTTACTGTGAAGTTGGGACCATTAAGTTGGGATAACTCAACGGTGCCATATGGAAATACTTCCGAAACCGTAAACGGGCCGGACCAGTAGGATTTTAATTTGCCTAAGAAAATATTTAATCTTGAATTGAAAAGAAGAACACGATCACCGACATGGAATTCTCGGTTTTTGACATTTTCATTGTGTATCTTCTTCGTCTTTTCTTTATAGATCAAAGAGTTCTCATAGGTTTGATCCTGAAGTTCATTTAATTCATTCATTTGAACTTTTCAGTGATCACCCGTAGTTTTTAGGTCAAAATTAGCCCATTTCAAGGCCCAATAGGCTTTATGCTCGAGCTCAATTGGCAGATGACGCTTTTCCGTACACGAGCTTATAAAGAGTACAACCGATAGGTGTCTTGAAAGCGGTACGAAAAGCCCACAAGGCGTCATCTAATTTATCAGCCCATTTTGCTCGCCTACTGTCCTTTCTAATATCCTTTTTAAACCATGATTTGAAACCTCCACCAGGCTGCTTGTTTGAGGGTGATACGAGGTAGAAAGTTGGTGTGTCATACCATAATTTGCTAACACTTTTGCAAACTGATCGTTGCAAAAATGTGTACCTCAGTCACTGATAATGGCCCGTGGAGTTCCAAATCTGGAAAATAACTGCTTCAGAAGTTTAACAACCACTCGGGCGTCATTAGTGGGGAGCGCCTTTGCTTCAACCCATTTAGACACATAGTCGACAACCACAAGTATATATTGGTTCCCTCATGAAGACGGAAACGGGCCCAAAAAGCCGATGCCCCACACTTCAAAGATATCAACATTTTGGATAAGATTCTGAGGCATTTCATCCTTTTGTCAGATTTTTCCTTGACGTTTACATGCATCACAATGTGTGACCACGTCCTGGGCATCGCGATATATGGTGGGCCAGTAGAAACCAGAGTCGAAAAACTTTCTTGGCGGTGTAGTTTGGGCCATGATGTCCCCAGGTGGGACCATGGTGGCAGGCTTCAAGAATATCATAAGCCTCCTTCCCGTCCACACACCGCCTGATAATCTGATAGGCATAAATCATAAAGAGATAGGGGTCATCCCAGAAATAATGTCGAACATCCTTAAATAATTTCTTTTTTTGCTGGGATGAAATCCCTCGAACAAGCACGTTACCTACTAGGTAGTTTCAATATCGGCAAACCACGGGGGTTCATTATTAGGATTGAGAGAAATCATATATAAGGACTCGTGTGGAAAATTGTCATTCATTTCCATACCAATGAGATCCCCTTGATGAGGATTTTCTAATCTGCTCAAATGATCAGCCGCTAGATTCTTCGCTCCTTTTTTATCTTGAATTTCTATATTAAATTCTTGGAGTAAGAGAATCCAGCGGAGCAACCTCGGCTTAGTGTCTTATTTAGAAAATAGATACTTTAAAGCCGAGTGATCTGTATACACTATGGTCTTGGATAAGACAAGGTAAGACCGGAATTTCTCAAACGCACACACCACGGCTAATAGCTCTTTTTCTGTAGTGGTGTAATGTATCTGAGCATCCGATAGGGTCTTACTAGCATAATGTATAGGCTAAAAATGTTTTTCCTTTCTTTGCCCTAAAATAGCTCCAACAGCAAAATCGCTAGCATCACACATAATCTCAAACGGTAAGTCCTAGTCTAGGTACACAAGAAAAGGAGCTTCAGTCAACTTCTTTTTAAGAATTTCAAAAGAAGATTAACACTCACAAGAAAAGAAGAAAGGAGTGTCTTTTACCAACAGATGGGTCATTGGCCGAGCTATTTTAGAGAAATCTTTGATAAATCGCCTATAAAAGCCGGCATGACCCAATAAGCTCCTAATTCCTTTAACTGTGGTCGAAGGAGGTAGTTTTGCAATCACATCCACTTTAGCTCTATCTACTTCAATACCATTTTTAGAGATCTTATGGCCGAGGGCAATGCCCTCTTTGACCATGAAATAGCACTTCTCTTAATTTAGAACTAGATTGGTGTCTTTGCACCGTCTTAGCATCATGTCTAAATAGGAGAGCAAGAAGATAAGGAATCCCCAAAGACCAGAAAGTCATCCATAAAAACTTCCATGGTTTTCGTAATCGTATCGTGGAAAATAGCCACCATACACCTTTGGAAAGTCACAAGAGCATTGCAAAGACCGAAAGGCATCCTTTAGTAAGCAAATGTTCCATAAGGACAGGTGAAGGTGGTTTTCTCATGGTCTTAGGGATCAATAGGAATTTGAAAGTATCCAGAAAAACCATCTAAGAAACAATAGAATTTATTTCCTGCTAAATGCTCTAACATCTGGTCCATGAAAGGGAGAGGAAAGTAGTCTTTATGAGTGGCGTCGTTTAACTTTCGGTAGTCAATACAAATGCGCCAACCCGTGACCAATCTTGTAGGTTATTTTCATTAATAAGTACCGTCATACCCCTTTTCTTGGGTACAACGTGAATCGGGCTCACCCAAGGACTATTAGAGATAGGGTAGATCAATCCAACATCGAGAAGTTTGATAACTTATGCTTTAATTACTTCATGGATTTTAGGATTTACCCGTCTCTGGTGCTGAACAGACGGTTTAAAACCATCTTCTATGATTATCTTATGGGTGAAAAATTAGGATCAATGCCCCGAATATCAGATATTTTCCAAGCTATCGCCCGTTTATGTGACTTTAAAACCTTTAGAAGCTATTCTTTTTCCTCCCTCTTCAAGCCTTTAGCAATAATGACGGGTAACTTTGAAGTTCCCTCTAAAAATGCATACTCGAGATGAGGGGGTAAGTCCTTGAGTTTAAGATCAGGAGGATCATTGATTGAAGTTTTAATCTTTTTAGTTTCATTAATCTCAAACACAGGAAGAGGAGAAGGGAGATCATTTAAGATTTCATTATTTAATAATTCCTCAATAAGACGGATATCTCTCCGGATCAAATATTCCGTCATCGATATCCGGTGATATCGAATCATCAGAAGCAAGAAAAGTGTCAATCTCCTCCAAAATAAAATCACTATCCCTGAAAGGAGTGAGAGAAGGGGAGAGAGATGCAACAACAGGGTCCGAAGAAGGAGTGGGACTGTCACTCAATGGATTAATGGACTTTTGAACATTTAGCACTTCATGAAAATGATCCTCACATGTAATATCAAGGATGTCAATCTTATGGATTGATTCATCACCATGCTTTCGAGGATATTTTGAAGTGCTTTCAACGTTGAAGACTAATTTCTCATCACCGACTCGAAGAGTTAACTCTTCTCCGTGTACATCGACTAGAGCATGGGCCATCCTCAAGATGGGTCTCCCTAAGATAAGGGGAACACGAGGATCGACATCATAGTCGATGACAACAAAGTCAGCAGGGAAAGTGAACTTTCCCACTTGTACGCAGACATCCTCGGCTATACCGGCTGGATAAGCAACAGTCCGGGTAGCTACCTCGAGGGTCATTCGAGTGGGAGTAAGCTTAGGAAGAGATAGTTTCTTCCACACAAAAAGGGGCATTAAGTTAATGCTAGCACCTAGATCAGCTAGGGCCATGCATGACTCAATCCTATAGAAATAACATGGAATGAGAAATCTCCCAGTGTCTCAAAGTTTTTCTTGTAACTTTTTGAGGAGGACAGTTGAGCAGTTCTCATTCAAGGGAGCATTTGATAATTCAAGAAGTTTCTCCTTATAAGTAAGGAGATCTTTAACCATTTTAGCATACTTTGGCATGTGAGCTAAAGATTCAGCAAAACTAATATTGAAGTATAGTTTCTTAAACATTTGCAAGAAACTGTAAATTTGTATATCAGACTTGTCTTGAAGCTTCTCCTTATTCAACCTCAAAGGATATGGAATTGGAGGTTAACGAGGATTTTGCTTAGGAATCACAGAAGAAGAAGAAGCAGGAGCAGGAGGAAGCTTAGAAGTTGGAGACGGCTGGACTACCGGAGATGGGACTCTTATGGTACTCTCGGTGAGTACCTGGTCCATGGTCAACTTCGGGTCTCGTTCCACCTCCTTAGAATAAGAAAGAGGAGGAAGAACTGAAGGTCCAGCTAAAGTAACACCACTCCATGTAGTGATAACTTTAAGATCTTCTCGTGGGTTGGGAACGGTGTTGCTCGGAAGCACTCCCTAAGGTCTCTCCTGGAGGGATTTTTGCATTTGATTCAGGAGATTTACCATTTGGGTATTTTGGTTTTACAAATGTTGCATTTGTTGGGTATTGTGAGTTTGCATTTGTTGCATCCTAGCGTCAGTCGATCTCATATGTTGTAACATCATATCTACCAAAGACGGAACATTCGGCTGAGCTTGATTCTGATTAACATTCTGACCTTGATTTTGATTATATCCCTGATTTTGATTGTAATTATTTCCTTGGTTGTAAATCTGACCCCTGTTTTGATTATACCCTTGGTTTTGAGAACCTTGATTATATCGATTTTGGTTCTAAATCTAGTTCCTGCTTTGATTATTTTGATAATTTCCCTGATTATTTCCTTGATTGTTTCCCTGATTCTGATTATTTCCTTGATTAAATCCAGGTAGTCCAAGATAATTATTGGAATGATAGCTTAAAAGATTACGGTTACCTTGGGGTTGATAAGAGTTACCACCCGCATTATAGGTACCTGTAGTAGCATATACATCCTCTTGAGTGTAGCCATCGGCGGCTTGACACTCATAATAAGCATGTGGACCACCATAAGTCTCACAACCATTTTGTATCGAATTAATTGGTCGGTTCATAGAAGAGATGAGAGCTTCAACCTGCTTAGTGAGAGCGTTAATAGCAGCATCTTGAATCGAGCTTCCACTAGCACTTGAAACTTGAGGTTTGTTTCAAGAAGTTTGAACTTTAGATTTGTTCTCAATAATAGTCAAAGCTTCTTGGGTATTCTTAGTCGAGAAATTACCACCAACTGCAAAATTAAGAGAATCCTGAACAGATTGATTTAAACTATTGTAGAAAGTATCAATCTGACGGAGAAGAGAAAAGCCATGATGGGTGATGGTCCTATTATAACTGAATGGATCTTTGCAGCCTATAAAGGATGATAGCCAAGATGTATAAATACAAATGACTATGTAGAA